>LBNU01002270.1:31703-48045 GCA_014162995.1 Artemisia annua
TTTTTTTTTTTTTTTTTTTTTTTTTTTTTTTTTTTTTTTTTTTTTTTTTTTTTTTTTTTTTTTTTTTTTTTTTTTTGTTTTTTTTTTTTTTTTTTTTTTTTTTTTTTTTTTTTTTTTTTGAAACCAAAAATAAAAAAAATTAAAATTTACATTCTAGCAAAAATAAACTTCCTCCAATTTAACCATATATAACTGTAATTATACAACTATATTAGACATATACAACTAATTAAAAATCCAGTGTTTAATTGCAAATCACCTGAAAAATACTTATAAAGTAAGATAAAAAGTTTATATAATATTCGCAGTAAAAGAAATCCTCTATTTACTTTTGACTAAATATAGAAACTTTGACATCCAAATTAAATATACATATAAGCAAGCATATTCAATTTATCACATTATCTTCTATAGCTAAAATTATTTTCCACCATTCCATCACCTCTATATAATGGGAAATGTAATAAATTAACGTGAATCATTAAAAAATGTCAAATATAAATGTGCAAATCAATTCTTACGAGAAATCCTTTTAAGTGTTTATTACGGAGTAATTATTACAGCACATGATTAATATACACTACATGATTTACCAAATAAGCTAAACAAGGGAAGAAGTTATTCATACTTCTAATACAAATATGTCAAACATTGTCTTTTGGGCTTGATGTGTATTATTTAGACAAAATTGTTAAAAGAAGATAATTTATGGAATAATTACTTAGATTATATAAAAAATGACACACACAAAAAAAAAAAAAATAAAAATAAAAATAAAAAAAATTAGGAATCATATAAAGTTGTTTGAAGTATATTATTTTGGGGTAAAGTTATAAAGTTTGACAAGACAAATATTAAATGACAAAAAGTACAAAACAAGAAACGATAGAACATTGTCTTGCCTTGTCAATAGGAGCAAAAGAATCAACATGAGGTAAAGGTATCAATAACAACGCCTCTATCAAAATAGTTTGCGATCGATTTTTTTTTATTTTTTTTTTTTTTTATTTTATGATAAAGAGAATTTACAGTGATAACGGGAATATATATCCTTTTATCGTAATCAACATTAGCCATCGCAAAAAAACGTTGAGATTTATTTGAACTTTATGTATTACAACTTATTAAGAGAAAACTAAATTATACTCCGTATTTAATATTTCACATCTTAGAATACCACATCTTAGAAAACCAACCCCTTTAATATTCCACCACTACAAGCTACAAAAAATACGCGTACCTTTGAATTCCAATCTTAGAATACCAACCCCTTTAATATTTCACATTGGTGAAGCTTTCACTATTTATATATTATTGTGACAACAAATAGGATTAATGAAAAATGTTGCAACATGAAGTCTCTCTCTCATTCCACATATTTTGTCAAATGTTGTTCGTGGTGTTCATCTCAACAGCCACTGCCGCAGACTCTAACATCTACGTTGAGTGTTCAGGAGCCTATTTCCCCCGACTAACACCTTACGAGACTAATGTCAAGTCACTGTTCACTTCACTAGTCGACTCAGCCTCTGTCACCAACTTTAATAAATTTGAAATCTCACAAACTGACGTTGTTTATGGTCTCTATCAATGTCGTGGCGACCTTAAATCCTTCAAGAGCAAAGACTGCGTGGCAAGTTCCGTCAATCAACTAAAGACGACTTGTCCTTTGTCGGTTGGTGGGAGCATCCAGTTAGATGGATGTTTCTTGAAATATGATAAAACACCTTTTTTTGGGGTTCAGAACACGGTGGAGGTGTTGAAGAGATGTGGACCTTCGATTGGTTATAATTCAGATGTTTTGAACAGTAGAGATGATGCACTAGTAAATCTAATAGCTGGCAACGGAAGATACTTTCATGGTGGTGATTATGGGAATATACGAGGTGTGGCACAATGCGTACAAGATTTAAGTCTAAGTGATTGTCAAGATTGTCTCTATGAGGCAAGTGGAAGGTTAAGATCACAGTGCGAGACCTCGAGCTGGGGTGATATGTTCCTAGGGGCATGTTACATCCGGTATGATGATCGAGGTAAATAAGTATTTGCTCCGAGTTTTTGGTAAAAATGGTTTAATTTTCATTTACCTTTTGGAAAAGTGGGTTACTTTTGATTTTCTTTGTGGAACTGGGTTATCTGACATCTTGCCACATTAAAACATATACATCCTTATATTTACTAAACAAATCAAAACCAACCCATATTTATATAGCATAATCTAAATCACACCATTTAAAAAAAAAAAAAAAAAAAAAAAAAAAAAAACACCATCTCCTCCACCTGGTGGTATTTCGTAATTATGAATATATTTGATTTAAAGTATTGACATAACTTATAAACTCTGCATGACTGCAGATTTTGGTCATTCTACTAGTAAGGATGACGGTGAAGGAAATAATAGCAAGCTGAATGCGGCAATTATTGGCTATGTTATAGGAGGTATACTGGCAATTGTGGGGGCAGCCGCAGGTGTGACCTTTATCTTCAAATTTTCCGGAAACAACTGTTGCAGTATAACTCGTACGTGTTTCATATCTTTTTTCGAAATACATGCAAACACACAAGACAATTTAAAATTTTATTTAAATATAATTTTTAGTTATACTACATTTCTATTATCTGAGACTACCAACAAGTCGTGCTTAATGAAACAAAAGAAATCCAAAAAGAATGAACAATTATAAGTGTCATTTCACATTTTCACCAAATATAAAGTTTCATATAGTCAATAGGGACTGCATAGTCCATATACGATAGTTCAGGGCATCATATTGTCAATATTAGTGTTACTCAGTTATGTTAGTAAGATAATGACAGGAGGTATATAAATTACACCTTTGTAATTCATTTCCATTAATAAAATCAGATGTTTCATTCCCAAAATCAGTAAGTGTAAAAGCTGATGGAGCAAGTGTAAAAGATAACGCAGCAAGGGGAAATCCAGAAGCAGCAAGTGTAAAACACGAAGCAGCAAGGAAAAAAACAGAAGCAGCAAGTGTAAAACCAGAAGCAACAAGTAAAAGATCAAAAACTGCCAGAACCTACGGTAGCAAATGAAAGCGTCAAAAATATGACAACGTTGTCTAAAATTGTTTTGATCAACTACTAGTACATTTCGAAACCAATTTAAAGTTTTCAGCCATCATATAGATCAAAAAAGTGATTTTATTTTTCACAATGGTTTACGATCCAACTTTTTTTTTCTTCTCTTTTTCTTTTTCTTAAGTTGAGTACATACAAAATAGGTGCATCAAGTTACGTGCAGGATTGAAAAAATTGTTGTGAATTATGTGGTTATCAATATCATGTCAAAACATTGAGAAAATCACACCGTTGGTTCTTCTTGTTTGTGTTGACTGACAGAATTTGTTGTTTGACCTAAAAACTGTATCATGTGTCCTCAAGTGACAAACTAACTCCACCCAACCGTTTGTCCTTCTTTCTAACGGCCGTTTATTTTCTCCGTTAAGTACCTCATGCTCCATACACATGAGGGTATAATGGTCATTTACCTTAACTTCATCTTCTTCCTTATATTATCCCAATTAATTTATGTCACTATCATCATCTTCACCTTCAAAACATCACCACCCACCATTATCTTCTTTCATTCCATATGGCCAGTAGGGCCATCCATTCAGTAACTAGTAGGTTTTTAACAGTCACAGATTAATCATATATCATCTTAAACTCGTTCCTACAAATCATCTTAAAAGACACACCTATAATCTATTCAGTTCTGACTTTCATAAGTGCATGAATTCTTATCAAGTGTTTATTAAAATGTTTAGTAAGAAGAAGTTTATAACGATATAGCATTACTCCTTGAAATTTTTTCCTATCTGCAATACTGCTCCAAGATGAAAGGAAGCCTAGAAATCGCCTACTTTTTACCTCGTATTTTATTTCCTTTTTGCGTTTTGCCAAATTAAAATGTAAATCTTTTTATCATGATGAATTAGTATAGTTTGAAAAGTACCTTATCTTATACTAGTCTTTTGTTAAAACTGTATAAACTGTCAGTTGGAATACATGATGTCAAACTTATTTCCCTTTTTAATAAACTACATTTAAAGGGCCATCGACTCATTTCCCTTTGTTTTCTGATTTTATTCAAACATCCTAGGTATTTTAATTTTATTTTATTTTTTTGTGTGTTTAGTGTGAGAAATACAAATTCGAACGCCTTACATCTGAACGACATCTAGCACGTAGAGCCTATTCATTTGGCGTAAACCAGACCAGAAATAGAAAATAAAAGTTATTGAACCGGCTCGGGTTCACAGCCTGACTCTAGACTAGTACACATTACACTTATTAGAAAAATATAATTCAAAATGGTGTTATTTCCATGTCTGACTTAAATTGCCTTCAAAAATAAGAGTTCAGTTCTGGTTCTGAATCCGAATACACTTTTTTAACCAATTTCAAAAATAGCATCCTTATACAGTTCGAAAGAAGCAAAACACTTAAGGGAAACCCTAAGGAATAAGGGGCACATAATAAATCCATACAACAATGATAACCCGATCGTAATTTCAAAAACATTACGCAATGGTAACACTAGAGGGTAGAGGCAGATAAAGAAAAGGATACCTTAATTTTGAGAAGCAAGTGATTCGTTTGAGGAAAGTAACTTCACTCTCTTTGTAAGATCTCTCATAACATCTATAATCACCGATTTCTTTTGGATTCTAAACTGCAAAGCCAATTCCGTTGACGTAGAAACACCTTTCTCAAGTAGAGCTTCATCATCCATCATCTTTGTGGGGAAGTGATTGAGTGCTATTACACATAATGCAATAAGTGTACGAAGAGTAGCTGTTTCATTTGCTAATCCAAGAGGAGCCTCATTTGATAGTGATTTGAGCTTATTAAGATCATGTTTTTGTACTGTTTCTGAATCATTTGCTAGAAGTGCTCTCAAAGCAGCTAATAGCCGCCCTTCAACTATTTTGGGTCCTCCTAAAGTAACCTAAGGGAAAAATCATAGACAAAAAGTAAAAAACTATACACCATCTCTTAAAATTTTAAAGGTGATCATAACAATACCTTAAGAAGAGCTTGTTCTCCCTCCAAATTTAACTTCGACAAAATTTGTTTTTGCCAAGGAGCCGGTGAAGAAAAACTAGGGTTTGAAACACCGGCTGCCATGCTAGCAGCATCAAAAAGACCTCCATCGTACTTGAGTTCAATACACTCGTAGGGATTTGATGGCACCACAAACCCGTAATCCAGAAGGAAAAAATCATTGCCCAAGCAACCGTAGTTAAGAGTCATATGTTCACGCTCTTTAATATTCGTCCCTGCAACAACCTAGGGAAAGAATGAAGTGTTAAAATTATTATTAGTCTACATACCGCGATATTGTTTCGCTTTCTAGGTCCAAATTGAATATTAGCTGGTTTGACATTAAATAGTCAAATGTTTCAAGAAAAGAGATCAAAGTAATAGACATACCTTTACTAGCATCTTTGGATCGCTCGAGCTTTGTTCTTGAACAATTTCAGCATTAGGGTTGAAGCTATGGTTGCACATATCAATGAGAGGGAGCATCATGGGAACATCACCACGGTTTCCATTCTGAAGTGCTTTCCCATGTAAACGGAAAGCTCGAGAAGAAACAGCCGACATGGCCCACCCCAATGAAGATGCATCAACATCTGCACCTCCAAAAGGGTGATCTTGTAACTTCAATTCTCCAACTTGACGCGTCACTTCTTTCTCAAAATCAAGAAGAAAACGACATCTCTTATTCACCTGTGTATGTGTGTTACAATGAAACAATGAATCATCATAATCAGATGATAAGATGTAGCAAAATGAGTTATAGTCTTATAGAAGATGGCGTTTGGGTGTGCTTCTGTTGCTTTAAATTGAAATAGATAAAAGGACAAAAAGTACCTTTTTCGCGTGAATTATGTAACAGGATTAAAAGTCATTTATAATCAGGTTAAAAAATGGGTAAATAGGTCACTTGGTTTACCCTTAGATACTTAGAGGGTGTTTCGGATTTTGCTTATTTAAGTGCTTATCGGTTTATAAATTTAAGAAGATAAGCAGTTTTGTGTGTTTGGATAAAACTGGTTATCTTTATTTTGGATTAAATAAGCACTTAAAAATTGGAAGATTGTTACTTGCTTATTCTTAAGTAATACAAGCTTAAGCAGTCCAAAAATAAATAGGCAAATCAGCTTTTCTTGCTGGTATGAACCTATTTATTTGACGCCAATCCTCGAAACAAGAATTTGTTTTATACAAAACTTAATACCGCTAAATTAGACTTCATATAATCAGTTCCAAAACGCAGATCCAAACACTTGCTGGTCATGAAATTCAGTCATGATCTAAAATGCGAAAAGGTACCTGGTGAAGAAGAGGGGCGTATTGCAAGTTCTGGATATCCTCTCCAGGAAAGAAAATAGGCACTGTATAAGTTTCGGGAAGATTGCTGATATAGGGCCACCAAAAGGAACCCGTTTTTGCTCTTTCTTGAAGAAGCTTTAGTCCTAATTTCATAGCCCATAGTTCCTCTGCCAAATGCTCCCACATGTCCAGTATTCAGAACTCAGTATAGCCTAATTTATGCAAAATAAAGTTACTAACCTATAATGGTGGTATAAACAAACCAGTTTGGACAAGACTTGCGTTTTAAATTTGTAGTGATGACACAAAATTTAATACTTAAGTTAATTTTCTAAATACATATAAATATGCGCAAAACCAAATGTCAGAAGGCTCGTTTGATTTAGGATTGCTAGATTATTATCACCTCCATTATTTTGAGCTAATCTACTAAAACGTATTTTATGATAATGTGCGTTTTTGAATACATATAAATATGCGCAAAACCAAATGTCAGAAGGTTCGTTTGATTTAGGATTGCTAGATTATTATATTTTGAGCTAATCTACTACAGCGTATTTTATGATAATGCGCGTTTTTGAAACCCAATAATCGGGCATTATGTTTAATTAGCCCAGTTCTTCCAGCTTATTTTTTGACTTATGAGCTTATTATGACTTAAAGATGAAAAATATGCTCATAAGCATCTATGAAATATAAACCGAGTCAAATAAGCTCAGCACCAAATGGCCTAGTGGTAAGGTCCTTGGCTTTCAAACCAGAAGTCAAGGGTTCAAACCTCGCTAGATGTATACATTTGGAGGTGGCCAGGGAAGGGCCGTAAACGGTCGCGGGATTAACCCGGTGAGGCCGCGTACATATGAGTCAAAAGGCTCGCCCTCCCCGTGTAACCTGAATAGGAAAAACCAAAAAAATAATAATAATAATAAAATAAAATAAAAAATAAATCTTAGGCATCAAATGTATATTTAACGCATCTCTTATCTTGAGGCACCAGTGCACTACAAACCAATAAGATATTCTGTTCACTTGTTTGTTTAGCAAAATGACATATTCAAAACACTTGCTGTAGTATGTTGCTAGGAACTCCAAACTCCAAAGTGCAAATGTCATATAATCACTGATGCACCACACTTCCACAGTAGTCATAGTACAAGTTCTAGTTATTCTTAAAATCTTAGTAAAATGTTACACTTTGAGTTATACTATCCATGCTAAACATTCAATAAAGTAAGTTGCTATCATATGACCTACAAAATACTAAAATTTCGACATTACCTTTGACAACTTATGGCTAATACTATAACATCACTTATCTAGTGCCATCACAAACATCAAATTTTCATCCTAAAAAAAATCTCCAAAAAGGCATATTCATATTGCTTACTTTGCCATAAACTTCAAATTGCAAAAGTAGTGTTTGGATCGGCTTATTTTTCGGACTTATGGGCTAATTGAAGATTTGAAAGGCAATAAGATCGTATTTACGGACTTGTAAGCTTATCAATTTGAGCTTGTGACCTAAAATAGATAAGGTCCTTGGTTTCCTTACAAGAGGTAAGGGATCAAACCTCGCTATGTATGTACATTTGGGGGTGGCCAGGAAAGGGTCTCGTAAACGGTCCCGGGATTAACCCGATCTGAGTCAAAAAGGCTCGCCCACCCCACGCAACCTCAATAGGGAAAACCTTATCTATTTACCCGTTTTACTTAAAATAGGTAGTAAGCTAATGAGCCATTAAAATACATAAATGAGCTAATTAGCTTTTCAAAATCTTTAAGACCGTTAGTAATGAAACCACAACAAGTCCACAAACAACCCCACCACATCAACACCAGCTCAGCTTTCTCTCTCCTAGACCAAACACTCGTAGTAAGGAGACCACAATCACAACAAAAAACAACCCCACAAAAATAAATTAAAACAAAAGGCACACACACAAACCAAACCATTCTTTTGGTCCACTGACAGACCAAACAAATGCATTGGTCTAGTGTGGGACGCGTTCCATTCGGTCTTCGTAAAGGGGGGACACGTGTGTTTTGGCAAAGAGGACTGGACCATTTGGTCCCATTATGTTTAGTCTAATAAGCTTATAAGCCCAACAAAGAAGCTAATCAACATGTTGTTTTCTAGATTTTTCATGGTAGAAAACTACAAATCATCATGCCAATTTAATACGTACTAATTAAACTTAACAAAAAATGTACAATGTAGTATAACAACCAATGTCAACATTTAGCAAACAAACCTCTACTCCTACTCCTACTCCTAATCCGTCCGTAGATTAACCAAATTCTTCGTCTATCCTAAAAGTTACAATGTAGTATAACAACCAACGTCAACATTTAGCAAACAAACCTCTACTCCTACTACTAATCCGTCCGTAGATTAACCAAATTCTCCGTCCATCCTAAAAATGTACAATGTAGCATAACTCCTACTCCGTCCCATCCTACAACTCCAAACACCAAATCACAATACATTCTAAAAGAACATAAACATAAAATACATGAACATGTCTAGCTAGATTAAGTGATTAACCAAATTCTGGCGGGACCCATCTCCACCATCATATAAAAATACTGAGCTTTGCAACAAGCTTTTTGGAGCATTTAGCTTTTAGTGTTTGGAATATAAAAATCTTGTTTGGCAACGAGCATTTAGCTTTCAGGTTTCGCTCAAACACTCCTATATGAAACGCTAATAATAAAATCACTTAGCACTTTCACGTCATTTTACACACATTATAACTACAGCTACACCTATTTATAAAACAAAACATACCAGGAACATTTCGAGCAAGATTAACCAAATTCTGGTGGGACCCATCTCCACCATCAGGAAACTTTAACGGAACATGCTCCGGCAAAGCAATCAAATCCGACCCTTTGGGTATATCTTGATGAGCAACTAATCCAAGTCCATAAGGTGGACCTGAATCTGCAATCTTAACAAAAGGGTGCACGAATCCACCTTGTGTTTTTACCCATTTGATCAAGTCGGGTGGGTTGGAGACTAGCCGTTGTGTGACGGCGGATGAGGTGGTTAGTTGACGGCGGAAGGTTGCCGAGGTTATGAGTGTTTTGGTGGTTGTTGGGTTTATTAAGCTTGACATTTTTTGAGGTTTGAGTTGGATTATCCAGTGGTAGTGAATGGGGGTGATGCAATGGAGTTTAGAGTTTTAGACCACCTTTGAGGTTTGTATGTTATACATGTTCAGTCCTTGGTTTTTAAATTTTGTTTTCAACTTGGGTGTGGTACCGTTTCCAGGCATGCTACGTTACTCCTGCGTTGTAACTTGAGTTGTTGTAGTTAGGGATGGCAACGGGTCGGGTTTTAGTGAACCCGTACCCGTACCCGTTTATGATATCCATACCAAACCCGCCCCAAAACCCGATGGGTACCCGTTTATAAAATCCATCGGTTTTTCGGGTTTTCCCCGCGGGTTTCGGTTATCCCCAATTGAATATTATATGGACAAAATGGCGGTATTAATATTAAGTCACACTAAAATCCACCGAAAAAACAAAGGAAAACACCATAATATATTCATTTTTTTTAAAGTTAAAGAAAATGAATATCGTATCAAACGATTTAACCCATTTGGATAATTCATGTACAGAATAAAATATGTTATTTAATAGAGATACGTATGTAAAAAAATATAATGGAAGAAATTATATATAATGTATATATATTCTAGTTAATTATATTATCAATAAAGCGGATATAGATTCGGGTAAGCGGATACGGGTACGGGTACGGGTAATCGGGCGGGTATTACCCGAACCCGTACCCAAACCCGTACCCGGCTAAAAAATTATATCAATACCCAAACCCGCATCCAAACCCGCAAACCCGCCTCCGAACCCGGCCCAACCGGTTCGGGTTTCGGTTTTCCCCGTCGGTTTCGGGTGCTTTTGCCATCCCTAGTTGTAGTAACTCAAGTTGTAACTTGGCAACTTGAGTTACAACCATTTCCCACCCGATGTTATTTGGTGTTAGAGCCTAGGGAGTCATAACTCAAGTTATGAAATAACTCAGCGCCACATCATCTCAACACCAAATAACATAACACTAAAAAACATCAGGAAATCATAACACCCAATAACACCACTTTTGGGGACCCGCATTTTTTTTTAAATTACAATTTACAAATTCTACCCTCAACAATTTCATTCATTAAACATTCAAACACTTCATTAATAAAGTTAAACATTACAATACGAAATAAAAAAACAATACNTAACATAACACTAAAAAACATCAGGAAATCATAACACCCAATAACACCACTTTTGGGGACCCGCATTTTTTTTTAAATTACAATTTACAAATTCTACCCTCAACAATTTCATTCATTAAACATTCAAACACTTCATTAATAAAGTTAAACATTACAATACGAAATAAAAAAACAATACATTAAAAAAACGACATAAAAGAAATTACGATAAGTAAATAAGTTAAACTAGTTCGAGTCATCTACTTCCATAAAATCCTAACGTTCACGCTAAATATGCTCCATAAGATGGTGTTGGAGATTAAGATGAACATCTTTGTCACGCAATTCTTTTGCCTTTCGGCGACGCTTATCACATCTGTCAATCCATCTGTCTTGCATGTGTCTAGCCGGATTCTTGAAAATTTCTTTGTATTCACTTATTGCAAACTTTTGATCTTTTAAAATCATGTTCGGCGACGCTTATCACATCTGTCAATCCATCTGTATTGCATGTGTCTAGCCGGATTCTTGAAAATTTCTTTGTATTCACTTATTGCAAACTTTTGATCTTTTAAAATCATGTTATGTAATATGATGCAAGAATACATGATTCTACTTATCTTGGTAACCTGGTAAGCACGTGTTGGTTGTTGCATTATTCCCCATCGTCCTTGGAGAACACCAAAAGCACGTTCGATATCCTTTCGTGCACTTTCTTGTCGCCTTTTAAAGAAAGTGTGTTTATCGTCAACGGTATTTGTGAATGATTTGACGAAAGTAGCCCACTGTGGGTAAATTATTCGGCTAAGTAGTACCTCTTTTCAAACGCAACTCCATTTACCTCATACGGAGCTACAGGGGCTTCATCATCAAGCATGTCATCGAACAACGGCGAATTATCTAAAACATTTATATCATTATTCGCACCCGCTACACCAAAAAATGCATGCCAAATCCACAAATCATGCAACGCAACAGCTTCAAGCATTATAGTCGGGTAATTTTTATCACCCCTACCATATTGCCCTTGCCATGACACCGGACAATTTTTCCATTCCCAATGCATACAGTCGATGCTACCAAGCATTCCCGAAAAACCATGTTGATTCTCATGTTTCGCATATAGGTTTTGAACGTCATGTATATTTGGTTTTCTTAAAAACTCTTCCTTAAACAAATCAATAATGCACATATTGAAATTATCTAGACAATCACATCCGGTACGTGCACTCATTTGCAAATACTCATCAAATGCATCAGGTGAGTTGCCGTATGCTAAATGGCGTATGGCCATAATGCATTTCATGACAACACTAATACTCATCCGACCAGTAGCATTGGGTGCTTGGCTAAAGTATGCAAAATTATCCGGAAGAGGATCGGCAGTATATGATTCAATAGCGGAAACTATTTCAAGAAATAATTTCTGGCTCATACGAAATCTTCTACGAAAGTCTCTATGAGGATACTTACAATTTTGATTAAAATAGTTGGCCTTCAAATGCTCCTTTGCAAGCTCACGTTCACGAGGAATTGGGTTACGGGTTATCCGGAGAGATGATTGGGCTTCTTCTTCTTGTATTCACTGGTACTCATAGGCGGCCATAATTGCTAAAGCATCGCCTTCATCTTCGATATCGGAAAGGCTCAGATGTGCGGCGTAAGTTGGATGTGGATCCATTGCGAAAGAATTTTTTTTGGATATAAAGATGGTTTTAATTTTATATTTGTAAAAGGGTTAGATAAGATGGGTTTATATAGGTGGTTATTTAAAAAAAATAAAAAATAAATAACTTAAATTGAAAACTAGACGTTGCTAGTATTTAATACTTTTACGTTTTTTTTCTGAAACTAGCCGTTGCAACATTACATGGGGGTGTTTTGTAATTTTTTTTTACTTTGAATCAAACGGGTATATTTGGGCTTGCAGCGTTGCAACTCAAGTTGCTATACCAACTCAAGTTGAAACGCAGTGGTAACACCGTGCACATGGAAATGATACTAACGCCGGAAACGCCGTGTAAAGCTTGCCACATATGCAATAAGAGCCCGGGGAGTGGTAACGCCTCCCCGGCGTTATGGTCTAGGTGGCAACAAAAAAACGCAAAAACGGCGTTATGGTCATTTCCATGGCCTTGGCGTTGGGTATGCGTTGCCCTCCACGTTATTTTGACAACTTGCATTGTAACGCAAGAGAAGGCAAGGAGAAGGTAATGTTAATACAAATATCGCCTAAAAACGTTATTTATACTTTACGATCTTTGCTAAGTTTTGTTAACGACAAAGTGTAAACTTTAGTTTTAAGTAAAACATGATTATAGTTTAAGTTTTGCATAACTAGACTTCATTTGCTACATTTACATTTACATTTACATTTCATAATAAACATAACACTTTCATATTTCTTAATAAAGAAAGTGTTACATCACATCATGTGCATTTATGGAAAGATTGTGTGGTTGACTTTCCATAAGACCTCTTACACATTTTGGAAGGATTCCAAGTTAATTCAATGTGTGTTTGACTAGAAATAACTTGATGTGACCTTGCTAGATATGGAAAGATTTCTTGTAAGGTTTGACTGTCAGACCTGGCGGAACCCTGGGGATACAAGGGCGAAACCCTTGTTTTGGTTCTGCCGGTTCCGCCAGAGGTCTGGTTGGTTTGGGTATAAATACCAAGTTACTTGCAAGAAAATCTCTATCACTTCTCATTACATGTTTACACATACATCATTCATCTAACCCATTAACATTTTCATTTTGTGTGAAGCTCTCTTGTAGCAAAGGAAGTTCACAAGTTCATATCAAAGTTACAAGTATTCAACACAACGTTGCAAGACTTGTTAGCTTAGCATTGTATAGACTTCGTGTAGTTTATACTTCATTTGATTGTGTATATTCAAGTTGTGATCGGTTAGTATTTTAGGCCTTAAAATACATAGTGTGACGGGAGTGGTTGTACCCTTGTAAAAGAACTCGACATCTAGCTTTGTGTCGGAAATCTTGTGTAAGCGACGTGTAAGGTTTTCTCCGCCGGTGAAAGGAGCTTGTTGACTAGTGAAAGAAACTCTCGAGTTGGATACTCGGGGCGTGGAGTAGGGCGAGGAAAAAGAGTCCTTGTAGCTGAACCACGATAAACACTTGTGTTGTGGTTTGATCGTTTCTTTCTTTATCTTTGCATATTACATATTGTCTTTAGTTTAGATCTTTGATTACACGTAAAATTTCAAAAGATAATTAAGTTAAAAACCGGTAAACTATTCAACCCCCCTTCTAGTTTTCCACAATTGGCATCAAGAGCTACGTTACTCAAGCTTTTAAAATATATTGTGTTTTAAAACTTGAAACGATCCATGGATTTTGAAAATTACAAAGAAGGGTAATCTATGCAAAGACCACCACTTTTTGAAGCAAATGGTTTTATATATTGGAAAAACCGATTTGAAACTTACGTGAAATCTAAAGATATAGATCTATGGTATATAATTATTGATGGTGATAATATACCCACTTTTAAAGATACTTCAAATAGTAAAGATGAAGATAGCTCAATTACCAAACATAATGAAGATCAAAAGAAATTGATTGCTAAAGATAATGAAGCGAAAATGATGCTTTACAATGCTTTACCTAAGAAAGAATATGAAAGAGTATTTATGTGTAAAACTGCTAAAGAAATTTGGCAATCTTTAATAGTAACTCATCAAGGAAACTCACAAGTTAAGGATAACAAAATTGATCTTCTCATTCAACAATATGAACAATTTTCTATTCCCGAAGATGAGATTATTGATTGTGCATTTGCTAGGTTTAACACTATTATTACTTCACTTAAAGCACTTGACGAATCTTTTTGTAGCAAGAACTTTGTCAGGAAATTTCTTAGAGCACTCCATCCAAAATGGAGAGCAAAAGTGACGACAATTAAAGAATCCAAGGATCTTTCAAGCATGTCACTTGACGAGCTAATTGGTAACCTCAAAGTTCATGAAATGGTTATGGAAAAAGATTCGGAAATAGTCAAGGGCAAGAAAGAAAAGGTCAAGTCCATTGCCTTGAAGGCTAGAGTTCAATCAAGTGATGATGAAGAATCTAGTTCGGATAGTGACGATGGAGAATACGCCATGGTCGTTAGAGATTTCAAGAGGTTCTTTCGTAGACGAGGGAAGTTTGTAAGGCAACCTAAAGATGACAAGAAAACTTTCCAAAAAGATCGTGATGACAAGAAAGGAAAGGTTGAAAGGAAATGCTTTAGGTGTGGAGACACAAGTCACCTCATAGGAGAATGTCCAAAACCACCCAAAAGTAAATCTCAACAAGCTTTTGTAAGTGGTACTTGGAGTGATTATGAAGAAGATGACGAGGAGCCAAAGAATGATGAAATTGCTCTTATGGCTCATGACTCAAATGAGGTACACTCCGACTCATCTTGTTCTTCTATTGATGATGACACCTTACAAAAAGAATATAACAAACTTTGTGAACTAAGCTTAAAAATCATAAGCAAAAATAAATTTCTGAAAAATAAAAATGAGTTTTTAGAAAATGAAGTTTATGAGTTAAAAGAAAAAGCTAAGAGGTTAGAAAAGAGTAAAGATATTAACACATTGTGTAAATCATGTGAAGAGCTTAAACTAGAAGTTGAGAAACTTAGAATTACTCAAAATGATCTAATAAAACAAACCACAAAGTTCAAAAGATTTGATAAAAGTATTTCTTGTGCGGACGAAATAATGAAACTTCAAAAGTCTTTGATAAAACAGGACTAGGTTTCATGAAATTAGAAACGTCAAAGAGTCAAACGAAACAAGATGAGAAAGCACAAGAAACTAACAAAATTGCTACAGGTTCCCACGGACCAGACGGAACCCAAAATAGGGTTTCGCCCGTTGAACCCAAAGGTTCCGCGGGGTCTGCAGCAAAACAGTTTGTTTCTATGCCGGATCGTACTAAATTTGTTAAAGTCACAAACAAGTCCAAAACTAGTACAAACGAAACAAAACTAAAACCAGCTATCAAAGTTGGAGTAGGACTTGGTAGAAATGAATTCAGAGCTAAATCTACTCAACCTAGACCTAAGACTCCTATTCCCAAACGCCCCTTTCCAAAGAGTAACTACAACACACGACCAAACTACCAACATGTTTAGAACCAAAACACTCCCAGACATTACCAAACTCCAAATTACATGTCATGGAACTCATTTATTCCATTTCCATACATGGATCAAATTAATGGTATGCTTAACCAAAATTGACCCATGAGATATTGGGGACCAAACGTTTGAGTGTTTTTCATAAAATAGGTGTGCTTCAAAGTTAATTTGGAACCGGATGAATGGATCAAAGATAGTGGTTGTTCAAGACACATGACGGGTAACAAAAGCCTCTTTTCAACATATCAAAAATGTGATGGAGGTAATGTCACTTTTGGTAGCAAAGCTAAATGCAAAATCATCGGAAAAGGTACAATCTCTAACAACTCCCTTTCTATAGATGATGTTGCTCATGTTGATAATCTAGGTTTTAATCTCCTTAGTATTAGTCAACTTTGCCGCAAAAAGTATAACGTCCTTTTTAGTGAAAATGAAAGTAAAATACTTAAAGACGGCATAACCATAGCCAAAGGTGTTCTTAAGAACAACGTGTATGTTATAAAGATGGATCAATCATCCAGAGACAAACTTTGTCTCACCTCATTAGATGAATCTTCAACTTTATGGCATAGACGTTTAGGACACGCTAA
>LBNU01002271.1:5979-19512 GCA_014162995.1 Artemisia annua
ACCACTCAAGAAGCAGTAAGGAACTACTGGAAGTATTTCTATTATGGTGAATCGCCCAATAAGCTGGTACGCACAAAGAAGCATAGCCACTGCTAGCATTATCATGCATAGCGAATCCGAATTTATGGCACGCAACTGCAGCAGCGACACAAGCGGAGTTATGGTTAAAATGCTACTAGCATGGCTTACACACTCAAAATGAGAAAAGGTTACTATTAGTGTGATAACAAACAGCTATAGAACTAATGAAGAAAATCGCCGTCTTTCACGGAAGAAGTAAACAACATCGATCACGAAGTATCACGTTCATTACGTGATGCGTTGAAACGAGAAGACTTACAAGTCGAAGTGTTGAAAGCGGAGAATATCAGAAGGCTGACATATTAACCGAAAGGCACTCCCGAACGAGGTCAGGAATTTCCACCCAGAGGCAACTCATTGGAGCTTAAACGATCTAGGAGATAGCGGAGTTGAGATAAGGAGAGAATATTGGTTAATCCCAATGTCCCTCGATCCTCGAGTTCTGACCCATTGTAAGGTCAAACCCGAAGTCAAAGTCAAACCTTAGAAAAGTCAACTACCAATAAATAAATGCATTTAGGCAGTTACAAATTGAAGCCGCACAGTATCTGTTGGTTGCTTACCGAACGAACACAAGCCTTTCATACGGCACCTTTTCAGTTTCTATAAATAGAACAATTCTGTAAACAACAATTGGAGACAAGTTTGATGTTATCTACAAGATGTTATATAAAATAATTTAGCTGTTTACTTACATTTCATTCAATTCGGCTTATATTGGAGTGCTTGATCGTAGACCATAAAGAATCGCGACGTGTCGTTGGAGGCCACGACAGAGTTTACGTACGTTATGACGTATATTTATTCATTTGTTGGAAGAGAGTTTTATTAAGACTTAAGAGGATTCTGACAGAAATGACAAATGTAATGTTCGAGGAACAGCCGATTAGGATGAGCTGAGGTAACAAGATTCAAAGCCATCGAAATTTAAAAAAGCTTGAGCAAATATTTTATTGGGCATCCATGAATACAATACTCTCCGAATGAGAGTTTAAGCTGAAGAAAATAGCAGCAATATGCTGGAATCACAATATGGGGGTTTGCAAAGCCTATAAAATAAAGTCTTCATCACAATTGAAGCATGATTATTCTGCTTTCTTTCATTAGGGTCATGCTCAAGATCTTTTAATGTCATAGTTTTAATAAGTTGGTTTTCAGAAGCATTTCGTATAGTTGTATTGGGGGATATGGTCCCTTGTCACAATGTTGTCCTAACCTATCGTTGTTCTCTGAACAATGCTGCTCTTTGCCTAAGCTAGCCTTGCGTCTTTTTTCCTATCATCATCATATCCTTCGCATGCTGGAACGTGGATCCCTCTCTACATACGCTGCATAAGCAAAGGTAGACTTTAGTCATTTCGAGCTAGGTATAGCATGCCCCAACATCATCTGATAAACCAACATTTCTAATGGTTGCACAAATGCATGTGTCACTTACAAAAAAAGTGAAATAAAAAGTGCCCAATCTTAATGTTAACAACATACATATTTAATTTTCTTGATAGTATGGTGCCCGCAAATGCAACGTTGTACTATATTTCGCCACATTATGCACGTTATTTGTCATATTATTGAATTTAAGTGATACCTTTCGAATTTATTCTACATGAACAAACCAATTCCTTATCGAAAGTAAAGGAGCTACATGCACGTACATGTGTGATGTGTCAATTTTTGTATATGATTTTGAGTGTTTAAAACTAACTAAGTGTTAGACATTTTTATCACATTTTAAGATGCAATGCTTGAAAAGCAATTTTTCACACATGTTTAGTTTCCCCATGGATTCCCACGTCAAATGAAAATTAGCATGTGTTTTTTGTAGTGTCTCTTACAACACACACGTTACATATGTATGTGTATTTACATGTGGCTTGTTATTAGTCTTGTTTGCACTTTTTGATTTATTTTGCACACTAAAAAATTGCCACTGGATGCACATTCTATGAATAGAACTCAATCATAAACCTTCAAACATAACCTTCAAACACGAAATTAAACGAAAGCCACACAATGTTTGGAGTATTTTGTATTTAACTCGTTTTTCCCTACCAAATAAAAGTTTATTGAAAATTACAGGACGATAATGTTTTTCCAATATATTTTAAGTGTTAGACAGTTAGTTGGTTTCAGTCTCGGGATACTTGTAGGATGTTAAAGTGTTTCGTATATCTTTTATAATAAAAGAATTACATCATTTTGGAGTGTTTTTGAAAAACCCTTCTCACTAGAAAAAAAATTAGACCAACAGGAGAGCTCGATTTTGCCACGTAGGCGAAATCAAGCAATATGATTTATCAATAGAAAGTCAAAATTAAATTAATTTTGGTCAAACTTAATAAATTTGATTGAGAAATTTAGTTAAGAAAAAAAATGCATAAAAATATAGGTGTCAAATTTATGAAAACAAAAACTTAAAAAAAGAGGAAGTAATTAATAAAACTTTAGTGGTTGAATTTTAATAAAATATATGGAGCTAAGTGTAAAATTACAAGTTTTCATATTTTTTAATGACTTTAGAAAAAAACACAAATAACCCCTACACTTTATACCCCTTATATTTTATAATATTTATTTTGTTTAAAATTAAATGAGAATTATATTAGCTTTTAGACTTTCATACAAAATTTGATAAATATTGCGAATTAGTTTTTATTTTAGTTTTACACTTCCATCCATTAGAATACTTTTTTAAATAGTGACTCATGTTATTCTATTTAAAAGTTTAATTTAGGCGTACACGGGTTTGAATATTAAATACGGCTAAATTATTAGTAGCGGGAATATAAATATCAAATGGTAAGCATGAGTTAATGTGAATGAAAATAAATATACACTATTCTACTTATAACAACGATTCTTGAAATTGTTATTTAAAAATTATATATGAATATCCATAAAAATATTTTAGAAACTTTATGGAGCATATTTTAATTTCATTAACGCTTAATATGTGCTGCTAAACTCGCGCATTTTTTACAACATGATATCAATAGTTAAAGTTAAACAATAACATCAACATCAACCTCAACATGTCTGTCAGTTAAAAATGTTATACAAAGCTAATTATTAAAAAAATTAAAAAAAAAAGAAAAAAAACACACANAAATATATGGAGCTAAGTGTAAAATTACAAGTTTTCATATTTTTTAATGACTTTAGAAAAAAACACAAATAACCCCTACACTTTATACCCCTTATATTTTATAATATTTATTTTGTTTAAAATTAAATGAGAATTATATTAGCTTTTAGACTTTCATACAAAATTTGATAAATATTGCGAATTAGTTTTTATTTTAGTTTTACACTTCCATCCATTAGAATACTTTTTTAAATAGTGACTCATGTTATTCTATTTAAAAGTTTAATTTAGGCGTACACGGGTTTGAATATTAAATACGGCTAAATTATTAGTAGCGGGAATATAAATATCAAATGGTAAGCATGAGTTAATGTGAATGAAAATAAATATACACTATTCTACTTATAACAACGATTCTTGAAATTGTTATTTAAAAATTATATATGAATATCCATAAAAATATTTTAGAAACTTTATGGAGCATATTTTAATTTCATTAACGCTTAATATGTGCTGCTAAACTCGCGCATTTTTTACAACATGATATCAATAGTTAAAGTTAAACAATAACATCAACATCAACCTCAACATGTCTGTCAGTTAAAAATGTTATACAAAGCTAATTATTAAAAAAATTAAAAAAAAAAGAAAAAAAACACACACACACACACACACATGGGTTAGATAGTCATTCTTTAATTTAGAAGGTGTTTTCGTTAAATTTAAAAAAAAAATAATTAAAAAAAATCACGCATCACAATCCTTATATGATAACAATCACATCCTAAATAAAAAAATAAAAAATAAAAAAATAAAAAAAAAATAAAATAAAAACTACACAGGTGATAACCTAACTTTATTCATTAACGTGATGTTTCATTAAAAAAAATAAAAAAAAAATAACGTAATAATTGGCCGTTGTAAAGGAATTAAAGTATGTACATGACAATTATTAAGCAAGAATATATAGTTTTTAATCAAGTTATTACGTTACTATACTGCGAAAAGCATATTTCACTAGCATCTCATACAAGTCAAGTATAATCATGTGATTTTGCTTGAATAATAAAATATAATTTTTAATCCAAAATCATTCTCCTAAAATAATAGGTAGATTATAACATATATACATATGATTTTTTATTTTTAGTCCACCAAGTAAAATTAATTGAAACATATTAAGTGATTCATTTCTTAATCAATAATAATACATAATCAAAACGAAATTTTAAAAACCCTGTGCGTGCACAGGTATTATAACTAGTTATTAATGAACCATTTAATACAATATATAGACTACTAACCCTAACAAGAGATACTCGGGCCTTAGCTCATACAAACTATAAATGAGCTGTAATAAAATACGACTAACACTCCCCCACAGTTTGAGCGGGAGAACACCGGACACTCAAATTGGTTGTAAACTCCTCAAACAAAACCGAAGGTAAGCCTTTGATGAAAATATCCGCATACTGATAACGTGAGGGAACATGAAGAACTCTAACTTGACCAGCAGCAACCAATTTCCGAACAAAATGAATATCAATCTCTATATGCTTCGTACGTTGATTCTGAATCAGATTAGAAGATAAATATATTGCACTAACATTATCACAGTAGACAAGCATAACAGAAGACAGAGGCAACACCATGATACTCTGTCTTTGCAATAGAACGAGAAAGCGTTGGTTGACGGTTAGAGGACCATGAGAGTAAGTTGTTGCCAAGAAAAACACAATAGTCAGAAGTCAATCTCCGAGTAATAGGGCAACCAGCCCAAGTAGCATCCGAATAAACAACCAATTGAGGAAGTAGAAGATGAAAACAACTGTAACCCATAGTCTAAAGTACCCCGAACATACCGCAAAATTCGCTTAAAAATGAGGCTCCCAAGGATCATGCATATAAAGACAAACCTGCTGCACTGCATAAGAAATATCAGGTCTAGTAAAAGTGAGATACTGGAGAGAACCTACAAGACTCTGATATAATGTAGGATCAGAAACCGGATCACCATCATCACCCAGTTTAGACTCAATATCAACAGGAGTCCTACTGGAGTTACAACCAACCACATGAGCGCGCTCTAGAGTCTCAGTAGCATACTTAAGTTGAGATAAAAAAATCCCTGTAGAATCATGTGTAACAGAGATCCCTAAAAAATAGTTAAGTAAGCCCAGATCCGTCATAGAAAATTCCTGATGTAGAGAAGCAACAATCCGCTTTAACAAAAGCTCAGACAAAGATATGAGAACAATATCATCAACATACAGTAACAAATAAGCAGTGTCCGTCCTCTGTCTATAAATAAATAATGATGAGTCACAACGACTATGACTAAACCCAACCCAAGTAATGTAAGAAGCAAACCGCCGAAACCAATCCTGAGGTGCCTGCTTAAGACCATAGAGAGACCGCTGCAATAAACAGACATGACCAGGATGATCAGGATCCCGAAACCCAGGCGGCTGATGCATATAAACTGTTGTAGCCAAATCACCATGTAGAAAGGCATTCTTGACATCTAGCCGATGAACAGCCAATGTCGAGAAAGAGCCAACTAAGAACTGTCTGAATAGTGCCAGGTTTAATAGCTGGACTAAAGATCTCATCAACATCAACACCTTCTGTCTAAGTGCTGCCATTCGCAATAAGGCGATCCTTGTAGCGACTAAGGATAGCATCTGCTAAAAACTTGTGGTGAAATAACTACATACAACGAACAATATTAGCATCCGTGGTCTAGGCACAAGAGCCCAAGTTTTATTTTTAATAAGTGCATCATACTTATCACACATAGCATTTTGACAATTAGGATCATTAAACGCAACATTATATGACTTAGGTAAAGGAGAAACAGAAGACACATGAAGAGTAAAATGCTTAGTGGGACGATTAGTCCCGACATGATAACGTTTAACCATGGGGTGAACCGAAACTGGGTTCTGGTTAATAGGTTGAGTGGGTTGATCTTGGGAAAGAGAAACGAAAGTGGGCTGTGAGGGAATTGGACTAGGATTGGTGGGGGGCTGTTATGGTGGTGAAGTTGTTGGTGAAGTTGGGCTAAAAGGCACAATAGGAATGGGCTCATTGGATGTAGGAGTTGGGGTGATAATGGTAGGAACAGCTTGAGGATCAGTTTAAACATTAGGTGAATTTGAGTTGTGGGAGACGATCCTATGATATTTGAAACGACGTTAGACGAGTCATCCAAGAAATCATAAGAGGGACTGGCGGTGGGTGCATTGAGCGAAACAGGAAAACAGTCTCATCAAATGTAACATGTCAGAAAATGATGATTTTATTTGTGTTCAGGTCAAGACAACGATAACCATGATGGTTAGTGGCATGACCTAAAAAGATTGAAGGTGTAGCCCGTGGTTCAAGTTTGTGATTAGTATCAAGGTGTGAGTAACAAAGATGCCCAAAAGTACGTAAACTGCTATAGTCAGGCGTGGATCCAAAAAGGCAAGTAAATGGGATTTCATTGTCAAAAAATGGCACGTGAGGGTAAAATATTTAAGAGATAAATGGCCATATTAAGAGCTTTAGTCCAATAATTGGGGAGGAAAATGAGCCTGAAATAATAATGTACGTATAAGGTTATTGGGATTTCATTGTCAAAAAAGGGCACGTGAGGGTAAAACATTTAAAAGATAAATGGCCATATTAAGAGCTTTAGTCCAATAATTAGGGAGGAAGATGAGCCTGAAATAATAATGTACGTATAAGGTTATTGATAGTTCGAATCATCCTTTCAGATTTCCTTTTTTGTTGTGAGGTACGTGGACAAGAAAAGTGAAATTGAATCCCATTATGAGCAAATATCTTATTAAAAGCGTGGTTGTCTAATTCACAACCATTATCACACTGAAATGACTTGATTTCACACTTAAATTGAGTGCCAACAAAGGTACGAAACAACGTAAATCTGGACACATCAGATTTATTAGCTAATGGATAAACCCAAACATATTGTAAATAATGATCAAAAAATAAAACATAGTATTTGAAACGGAATTGGGGAAGTTGTGAGGATCTGTTTAACACCTTACTTAGTGTTGGAGATACTTTGATTGTATGTTAGCTAGCAAGCGGAATTCACCAATTAACACTTATAAGATTGGATGTGTGTAAGTGTAATAGCAAACAATGATCAAAGAATAAACAAATTGCTTCAATATTATTGATATAAGACGAGTGATCAAGTATATCACTAGGGTTACAACCTTGAAGCTAATACGTATGAAAGAGATGTGAAGAGATATCAAAACCATAATCTAGGATCTCCTTTTATAGATACAAGAAGTCCTTTACAAGTAATGAATAATCTAAACAAATGGGATATACACAAGATCTTTTCTATACTTATCCTATTACACGNGATTGGATGTGTGTAAGTGTAATAGCAAACAATGATCAAAGAATAAACAAATTGCTTCAATATTATTGATATAAGACGAGTGATCAAGTATATCACTAGGGTTACAACCTTGAAGCTAATACGTATGAAAGAGATGTGAAGAGATATCAAAACCATAATCTAGGATCTCCTTTTATAGATACAAGAAGTCCTTTACAAGTAATGAATAATCTAAACAAATGGGATATACACAAGATCTTTTCTATACTTATCCTATTACACGTTTATCCTAATCTGCAAATATCATAAGCAGTACAAACTTCCTAATACTACCAGTACTAACTGACTTAGTACTGTCAGTGTATTTCTTCATCAGTAGGAACTTGTCTTCACTTGTATTTGTACTGATGCAGATAATTCCCAACAATCCTCCCCTAAACTTATGATTTCTCCTAAATCACTAAGTTTGTTGAATTATCTTCATGTCTCTGATGATGGGAGGGATTCTTCCAAACACTTCACCTTTTCTTCAAGGCTTGTGTTTCCCTACTACACTGTTATGAGATTCTTTGTAGCAGATCATTGATTTTCTCAGTCCTTTCTTCACACTTAGCTTCACTAAGAGCATAACTAGAAGTACACCTGCCCTGAGTGGGTATTCTCTTTCTGCAAGCATAAAATGCATCCACTCCATCTTGTGTAGACACATGATGTACACTGTAGCTATCATAGAACTTCCACAAAGTGTTCAGTGTATGAGCTTCAAATTTCCAAAATTTATCACTCTTATCTAGTTCATACAGTCTTTGGAAGTGAACCCAAAACTCCTTTTCCTTGATATCTTGATGCTCCCCTGCTTTGAACTTGTCTTTCACCATCTTCCATAGAGTATCCAAATCATCCCTATCACATGCCCTGATAAGGTCTTCAAACTGCATAAAGGAAGATATTTCTCCACCTAGTCTTGTGATCTTCTATGTTGATGCTAAATCATCAGTGTGGATTTCCCAATCAACTATGGGATGCCTGGTCTGAAGTGGCTCTGGATAGAAATCTTCTTGTTCTAGCATAATGATGCGTGGTTTTGCGACCTACGCAGTAGGTTTTACCTCTCAAGGTATCTTGAGAAGCTTGCAATCCCCACCAGGAAGTGTACCTGACCGATGTAGTATAGTGAAGTGACAAGTACCGGGGGATTGATCGTTATCCACAGGGAATAGTGTCGTTAGGATTGAAAACTATCTAATTTAGGTCTAAGGGTTGAGGGATGATTCTTTTTGTGTTTTTGTATTTTATGAAAGCAAGTAAAATCTCGGGTATTTGGAAGAGTGGGCGGAATTAGTTGCTAGTCAACTTACCCAAATAACTACTAATGCAAATAAAATAAAATAACAAGAAAATAAAATTGGTTGTGAAACTTATATGGAGAAAAGTGTGTTTACTTAGATTTCATTACTCCCTAGCTATCTTTTACCGGTTAATTGGTTTGTTACAATTCTGTGGATGACGGGTTGTATTCCTTTAAACCATTCGTAGGGCCGTGTACGATCTTCCCTAACTCTATAAGCTCCTACTTCACTCTATGTCGAGCCGACAACTAGCTCCTAACATGAGATCACTAGAATTCACTTATGCATTAAATACAACCATATAATCGTAGTACACATCTGATTCATGTTTCTTAAGACGTTCAAGCAAGTTACCAATTAGAAGTTAGCCAGTTTTCTTAAGCCTAACATCGACATCACCCACCCACAACAATCAATAACAAACCAATAAAAAGCAATCAATAGCTAGGTTTCATTAGATCTAAGCAAACACAAGAGAAAACTAGCCTAACATGTTAATTAAAAGACAAGCGTAAGATATAATCATGCAACACATAGACATATTGATTGATTTGATGGAAGACTTATATTTAATTAATCATAGATGAAACAAGGGTGAAGAACCCTTGAAAAAGGCGGAGAATTCGTGGTAGGGTTTAACCCTAAAGTTCTCCCAAAAGTTACACACACTAATGAATCAAAATTGGAAAAGTATATATAGATTTTACACTCTGACGGCGTCAGGTTATAGGTCCTGACACCGTTAACTCGCCGTGTCTAGGGTTTTCAGATCACCTAGATTTACTTCTTATGCCGTCAGCCTTTAAACCTTCTGGGCCGTCTCTCTTTAGCTTTACACCTGACGGCCTACATTTCTTAACACCTGACGCCGTCAAGTGTAAATGGCTTGAGTTCTTCCTTAGTCGTCTAGTAGAGTCTGAATCCACTTCTTCATCATAAGGTGATGGCGTCAGCATCCATAGCCTGACGCCGTCAGGTAGGAATTCCAGCATGCTTTTGAGACTTTGTCGTTTTCTTCACTTTTATGCTCCAAAAATGTCCAAAATGCAATGTTTTTGAGAATTCCTCCTGAAAGTACCTAAAATGACAAAAGGAACGATTTAAGGCAATATTTGATCATAAAATAACGATTTAGGGATTAAATGACCCCCTAAAAGCGTAACACTTTTCGCCTCACCAAATACCCTTACACATGAGATTTGCTTGTCCTCAAGCAAATGAGCTTTTATTCCAATCAAAATATGAGCTAGGGGTCATTTAACACAAATATAAAAGTAATTACAACAAATAGTTATTCCATCCTAGTCATAAAAAGCACGGAAATAATACACTAGCCCATTAGCAATTAGATTACCATAGGCTTGAGAAAGGATCAAAAACCTCCTCCATTTGGCGTAAGCACCTAAGATAAACTATTAAAGAGGGCTTTTCAAGGGTTGTTAGGTGTAGGGATATGATAAACACGGTTTGTTGGAATAAAGGGTATTTTTAGTGGTGGCGAGTTAACTATCTTGATCAAATACATGCACAATGTGGCGTTGCTAAGCCAAGACTCGACTCAACTTAAGCTAAAAAAAAATAACAAGAACATAAATAAAAATAAAATGAAACGGGATGGTAGTCCGTATGTTCTTTTCTACTTTTTCTTTTTCCATTTTTTTTTCGTTTTTCTTGATTTTTCGATTTTTTTTA
The DNA here is from genome assembly GCA_014162995.1 of Artemisia annua. Taxonomy (NCBI): domain Eukaryota; kingdom Viridiplantae; phylum Streptophyta; class Magnoliopsida; order Asterales; family Asteraceae; genus Artemisia; species Artemisia annua. The sequence continues at coordinate 16,550 of LBNU01002271.1, forward strand.
TTATTATTTTTTTTTGCATACACTCTTGCCCTACCATCCAAAATAATACATCATAGGGGCCTCGGTTCTCCCCTTACACTTGAACTTTTACATACTTTACAATTAACTATTCTAATGACTCGAATTAAGATAATCGAAAAACTTGGAGTACTTTAAAACATTAACGCACATATGGGGGTAATAAGTGATGTTCTTCCCCATTCTTCATTACACTAGTACTTTACCCATGAGTCCCAATCGTCCCAAAAAAATATGTACAAGATATGACTTGACTTAGCAACCATGTAATCAAGAACACAATTAACTAAGGTTTTAAACAAATGTTGTCACAATAATGCACTAAAGATGAGTGCATACAAGGTAGGCTAAGGCGATTTGGGTGTACATTTGGGGTGGATTGTAAACAAACGAAAAGATAGGCTCTGAGGGGTGTACTAGGGGTATCGTGTACTAAAAATGAGTACAACGCTAAGGGTGTGGGAAAATTACTTAACTTTATTAGTCAAGTTCATTGGCTTCATTGGTCAAGTAATTATAATACGGGTTTAAAACAAGGGTTATCCTAATGCCTCTTATCATGTAGTCAATCAAACTACACGAATGTAGTCTCACTAGCGGATTTGGGATGGTCACTAACGCAAGTTCTAGAATCTAAATACTACCGGTACACAAACAAGCATTTAAATAAACTTAGTAGATTGCTAGCGCGAGTCCTTGACGCATCAACTAACGGATGGTCACTTATGCATTTCTTGGATCGTTGGCGCGTTATTTGCATAACGGATGGTCACCAAGTCATACATTAGATCGCTAGCGCATTAGTCAATTAATCTAACACTCGGATGGTCACTACCTTATTCATAAAATTTTTGAGTGGTACGGTTTTTGGGCTAGTAATAAAATTTCCTATCCATGAGACGCTTATTATGCCTAAAGTTTCACTCCTATAAGTTGTAAAAAAATTTTAAATTTGACACTAAAATTGCCCTAACAAATATTTCTCTCAGTTTTATTACACATCTACCATTAAACAAACAAAAATCAAGCGTAATAGCATTCTCTAAGGTATCTTCATTTACCCCCCTTACACTTAAGCTGAACGTTGTCCCCAATGTTCAATAAAAGATGTAAAAGTAAAGAAACTGAAAGAATGAAACAAATACTCCCCTGATTCGTTTGATGTGGATCGTGTGGTAACATGGTTAGATCTTCTTCCAAGATGATGTGATATCTTCAAGATTAAGGCGACGCCAAAAACTTGATGTCATGAACTAAATGTCATGTTCTTCTTCTTGTCCAATGTAACCTGTTAAACCTGAGAAAACAATCTAGGCAAACCTTGCGTAAAATCGGCGGTAAAATCTATATAAAGATATAATGATTGTGGAATGAAAGTTTGCAGATTCCTGGAATTAAAGATGCAGTAAATTTCATGATCCCGGCAGAAAGACTAAATTTTAAAAACTTTTCTGGAATTAGTACCTGACGCCGTCAGGTTATATAGCTGACGCCGTCAGAACTGATCTGACAGAATTTTTATGTTTAGTTTCCGGAAAATTTCTGGAAAAACAAATACCTTGCAAAATTTCATTATGACTCGATACAAGCATTTGACTTAAACAAATACTAATATGTATGTTCATTTTATATTGTTACGATTCATGTTCAATTCGTTCTTATAAACATATTTAGATTTCCCCTACACTTATCTTTTGCAAAATACCTTTATATGTAGTTAAGACGAAGTTAAAAACAAAATAAAGCATTTTCACAATTTAATTTGAAACATGAATTGTTAGCAATAAAAATAAAACATACATACGGTAACGAATAAAATCAAATAAACAAACAAACAAAGCAAATAAAGCTTGAGTTGCCTCCCAAGAAGCACTTTTCTTTATTAACGAGTCTTGTAGCTAGACTCAAAGTCACAGTCACCTAGTGTCACTAATGCTCATGTATTCAAGTGTAAGCCACCTAATTATTGCCTCATCTCTCTTATAGTCATCACTTAGCTCTAAACATCTGCGATAATACCTCTTATTCTTTCCATGGGGATATTTGAGCCCTTTTCTTATGTCCTTCTCACTCAACATATCGCGAGGGGGAAGCCTATTACATCCCTCAATAGGAAAATTCTTAAACCTAGGGTGTGCACGGGGCATTTGATATACAAAATCCTCATCCCCGTCTGAAAATGTAATTAACCCTTCCATGAGTTTTTCGTCTACTTTGGTGTACGAATAGGTTTTGGAACTTGTTCTTGCCAGCGGTTAGCTCCACGTTAAAGTATTCTTCACAGCGGTTAGTTTGGATATTCAGCGGTTAGTAGTAGCGGTCAAGTACAAGTAGTGGAGCGAACATTACGCTGTACCTTGTACTGTATCAGCGGTTAAACTCCAGTGGTTGACTTCACAGTGGTTAGTTTGGGAGTTTAGCAGTTTATTCACAGCGGTTAACTACTCAGCGGTTAAGTCTACAGTGGCTACTTCACTAGCGGTTACTCTGTCCAGCGGTTACTCCTCCAGCGGTTACTTTACTAGCGGTTACTGTGTCAGAGGTTTACTGTTTCGCGTGTTCACCTCCAACAGCCGGTTAATTCTCAGCGGTTAACCATTGTAAGCCGGTTAAGTGTTAGTGGTTATAGTATGCGAGGTATTGGCTCTATATTAGTTGTCACTACTGATTCGCTTCGATGAGTAATCTTAACATTTTAACAAACTCGTCAGAGAATGCCTATTCCTGAGATTCTCAAAATGTAGATATGGTCGATGAACACAAGAAACCCAACTCATTACAAATTGACAATGACCTGATCTATGAGTCAAGGATCCGGTAAGCTCAAACGTTCATGAGATAAGATCAGTCAACCACCAGTGTCATGCAACAAGGCTAAGGACCTGCTTCATTGAATGCTTTCTACAAAACTTCACTCAACCTCCTCGGTGTGTTAAAATCTCTTC
>LBNU01002271.1:20188-40552 GCA_014162995.1 Artemisia annua
CGTGTTGTCTCCGTACGATTTTAGATGCGTAGGTTGCGTTGATAGGTCATAGAATTAGGTGTTGGTCGTTTGATGCTATAGGACTGCTGTGTATTGTTTATATTGTTAGTATGTAGGAGTGTTGCTAGTAATTTATGTTCCTCCTTTTATTGGTTCTCCTCGTTGTACTATGTGGGTCGTTTCATGTTCTGTGTTCTTGATAGCGGTTACCTTTATTCTTGGTAGCGGTTAGCGTATGAATTTAGCAGCGGTTAGACTAGCAGCGGTTAGATTAGCAGCGGTTAGATTAGCAGCGGCTAGATTAGCAGCGGTTAGTTTAACAGCGGTTAGTTTAACAGCGGTTAGTTTAACAGCGGTTAGTTCAACAGCGGTTAGTTCAACAGCGGTTAGTTTAACAGCGGTTAGTTTAACAGCGGCTAGTTTAATTATAGTTAGTCTATCTGCGGTTGGTTTTATGCATTTGCTTTATACTCTTCTTGTTGGGTGCGTGTCTTTGACTATGTGTCTATTTATGCATGGCTTAACCCTAACAGCCCTTTTGGCTCGTTCTGTATGAATTTTGGCTTGTGCAGAACATAATGACTGACTCCAACACTCTAGCATCCTCAGCCACACAATCTACAGTACCTTCCCGCACAGATGACGAGATCCTGCTTCACCAAGAATGGGTTCCGATTGGGAAAAGCAACTGCTATCTCAAACCTATCAAGCCTACGGATAATCCCATCCTCAAAATTGCCATGGATATTCTGAAACAAACAACATTTTTCCCAACATTCACGGCATCCTCAAACATTCCTTCTATCTACTTGCAACAATTCTGGAACACTATACGGTATGATGGTGCAACAGGGGCCTACAGCTGTCAGCTTGATGAACAGTGGGTGACCATCACCAAAGAGACTCTAGGGAGTNCATGGATATTCTGAAACAAACAACATTTTTCCCAACATTCACGGCATCCTCAAACATTCCTTCTATCTACTTGCAACAATTCTGGAACACTATACGGTATGATGGTGCAACAGGGGCCTACAGCTGTCAGCTTGATGAACAGTGGGTGACCATCACCAAAGAGACTCTAGGGAGTGCACTCCAGATCCTGCCCACTGGAGATAACATCACATACACACCACCACCCAACCCTGATACGCTCATCAAATTCATTAATGAACTTGGTTACCTTACAAAGGTTGTCACTCTATCCTCTATATCCACGTATGATTTCTATCAACCCTGGAGGGCTATCATCACACTCATCAACCTATGCCTTACGGGTAAAACCTCGGGTTATGAAAGACTCAGAGCTCCAGTACTACAGATTCTTTGGGGGATTGTGAAGCAGAAAAACATTGATTTTGTTGAAAGAATATGGGAAGAATTCACTCACTCCATTCATTCCTTCCTGGAAGACAAGGAAAAACTGGCTGCTAACAGAGACAGCAAAAAGAAATCTTCTAAACTTCTCATTCCCAGCATCAGATTTTTTAAGCTCATCATATCCTCCCTACAACGCACACTGCGCTTTCCTACCAGAGCCGGTTCACCACTCCATCAGTCTGATGATGAATACTCAGTGGGCTTCCTAAAATACGCTAGGGGCACCTCCAGTATAACTTTTGGTATGGCTATTCCCGAGCAACTGCTCACAAAACATATCCTGGAAGCTCCATACTACAACCAGTATGTGGAAATGATGCAAGCCAGTCAAATCACATCTGTAAGCGAAGAACCAACTCATACTCAGTCTGACAAACCTAAGTCTAAGAAGCATAAGAACCAATCTGAGCCTTCAAAACCAGTCAGTAAGAGCAAAGGTAAGGGCTCTAAGAAAACTAGAACAAAGGATACGCTTCTAAGAGATGTTACTCCCGAACCGGAGGACACTCTTAATCTTGAAGAAATGATGATTCAAAAAGCAGTGGAAGAGAGTCTGGCCAGTGCAGGGAAGCCACCCGGCCATCCTGTTGGGGGTATAAGCTTCAAGGAACCTGAAGCTGTAAGACTGACACAAGCAACGATTGTTGAAGGAAAAGGCAAGGATGTCATGGTCGAGGAACAGGCTGCACACACATTGCTAAAAATCTCTACACCTGAACACACATCTGCAGCTTCCCAATACATTCTCAAGAGACGGTCTCCTGAACCATCTACTGAAAAGACCGCCTCTAAATCACTAAGTGTCGAACCTGCAGGAGAATCGAGTGAGACAGACTCAGAAACTCACCAATCACCTAGACTGGTAAGCGATACTCCCCATGCAGAAGAAGAGGTCAATAATGTGCCACATCAAGAGCTGGAAAAGGCAACTGAAACACCTTTAGAAAAGTTTCATTCAGATTTTATGCCTAACGTATATCCTGAGATACAAGATACCCTCAAGATTAAATCAGATGACCAAAAGATGGCTGAGGAACCTGACACCTCTACGGGAACCCTTGCATCATTCAGAAAATTTGAAACGTACGGTGATCAGTTCTTTGTGGACAAACCTTCTGAGTCAGAGGCCGACAAGTCAGGAGAAGAACATGAAGAAGCAATATCCATGGTCGAGGTGCCAGTTCTACAAGACACTTCAACCACTCCTGCCACTTCAATGCCTATAACAACACCTTCAGAAACAATCAAAGCTACAGGCTCCACACCCCCAATCCCCACAGAGGCTACAACAATTTCTACTTCTCCAGCTCCTAAGGTCACCTTGGAAGGTCTAGCAACCCAAATGGATGAATTACTCCAAGCGGCGGCTAACGCAGTAGATGAGAGCCTAACGATCAATGAGAAACTGTCAACTCAAGCTAATGACATCAAAAGTATTCTACAGCTCAACCTACCTGAAACCCTCAAATATCTCGACACCAGACTAAAGAAATTGGAACAAATCAAGATTGATCGTCTTATCACTGCAGCCATTGAAGATCAGGTTCAGGAAGCTGTTGACTATGCCATGGAAGCCCCTCTTAGATCAAGGTTCAATGATCTCTCCACGTCTGACATGAAGCTGTTACTACAAGAACGAATGTTCCAGAACCAACAATACAAGGGACATGTAGCACACCAGAAGCTGTATGAAGCTCTTGAAAACTCAATCCTTCGAGATAATGCTGAACAACATCATCGTGAGATGGAAAAAGAAAGGAAAAGGAAAAGAAAACAACAAGGGCATCATCAACACCCTACCACATTTCCACCACCACCTACACCTCCTGGGTCATCTGGACCCTCAAGACCTTCAGGACAGCCTAGTAGCTTTGGAACTTTGTCTATGCCTCCACGACAACCTTCATCATCAAGCAAGCCATCCTCCAAACACTCTGAGAAATCATCTTCATCCAAGCAAGCTCCTCACGCATCACATACTGCATGGACGACTATCGACACTGCAAGAGCAAGTATGCCCCCTCCAGCTCACAAGGATCAAGCAATAAATGAAGAATCGGTGGTGTCACACGGTGCAGGATACAAGCAATAAATGAAGAATCGGTGGTGTCACACGGTGCAGGATACTCAGACAATGAAGAAGATGATGCTTCTACATCCCACATATCTCAAAAGGATGTGTGGTGGGAATCTATTACCAGAGCTGATGATGCTCCATCAGTCAAACTGTCAAAAGAAGAATTACAAGCATGTATCAGGCCAAAGACTACTCAGCTGCCAACTACTGAGCCGAGCTGGTCAGTGACACCATCAGATCAACCAGTATCTGACAACAAATGGGTCAATGACATATCCAGCTGCTTCACACCTCCAGCTGATACCTCATTGCTCTCACAAACCGGAGATATGGGATCATTCATTGCATGGTTCTGCAAGGAGCGAGGAATAAGCAAGTTGTCTCAAAAAGATCTAGAAGGTCCAGCATACGACATCGTCAAAGTTTTTCATCCTGATGTGACTCATCTCCAGTTTCAAATGGAAGAATGTCACAAGATGTTCAACGATCCAATTAATGAAGAAGTTGTTCAACATGGTTACAGCAAACGACTTCCTTTGGGTGGGACTCCAGTCCACATTACTATTCAAGCAGATTTCTTCTTCAACAAAGATCTCAAATATCTTCAGTATGGGAACAAACAACGTAAATATGCTCTGTCCATCACCAAGATGAAAGCGGCTCGCTACAATGACAGTGGCCTGGAACAGATGGTACCTGATGCTATGTGGATTGATAAAGAGTGTGAGTATGATCTTCCGACAACTTTGGGCATATCACATTGGTNGACTCCAGTCCACATTACTATTCAAGCAGATTTCTTCTTCAACAAAGATCTCAAATATCTTCAGTATGGGAACAAACAACGTAAATATGCTCTGTCCATCACCAAGATGAAAGCGGCTCGCTACAATGACAGTGGCCTGGAACAGATGGTACCTGATGCTATGTGGATTGATAAAGAGTGTGAGTATGATCTTCCGACAACTTTGGGCATATCACATTGGTGTTTCAAGAAGCAGGAGTTCTATGTGGAACGGTTCAAAGCCAAAGGTGACAAGAAGTTTGTTCGTTCGCCTCTTCAGATCATCAGTGTCGTGAATGTTAAGATTCATTCCATCTATGGATATGACTACCTGAAGTCCATTGTTCTTAAACATGCGGATCTGAGGGACTACGAGATCAGTGAAGGTGACTTCAAACATCTCCGGGCCAATGACTTCGAAGATCTGTATCTACTGCACATCCAAGGAAAATTGCATCATCTACCCCCAAATGAGAAAAAGACACTTGTGTTTACTGTTCTTCACTGGATAAGGGGTCTAGTTATAAGGAAACGTGTTGAAGATCTACAACTTGGCATCGAAAGCTACCAAACACAACTGAACCTTACAAAGCCAAAGTGGGAGATTGGTAGCTTGGAACCAGTAGCAGACTTCACTGTGATTGATTCTCCAAGTGTTGTGGTTTACAGAGACAAGTATAACATTCAAATGGTTATGTNAAATGAGAAGAAGACACTTGTGTTTGCTGTTCTTCACTGGATAAGGGGTCTAGTTATAAGGAAACGTGTTGAAGATCTACAACTTGGCATCGAAAGCTACCAAACACAACTGAACCTTACAAAGCCAAAGTGGGAGATTGGTAGCTTGGAACCAGTAGCAGACTTCACTGTGATTGATTCTCCAAGTGTTGTGGTTTACAGAGACAAGTATAACATTCAAATGGTTATGTAGAGTGATGAATTGCACAATTACAGTGACGAGACATTGGAAATGGTCGATGATGCGCTAGACTTCCGTGTGAAAGAATATCAAGTCTACTCTACCAGACCCGAAAGATACACCAGCCAATGGACTGATCATGATTTGAAGATGAACCTCGAGTTCCTAAAAGCCATGCGTCACCGCATGAAGATGAGAAGAATTTACCGCAGTCTTGAGTGCTATGTGGGAGGAAGAGTTCGTGAGGACAACTACATGCTTCTTCAGAGAACCGAATGATATTCCAAGATGGATTCTTATCACCTTGCTCCACTTTAATTGGGTGATGTAATATGACAATATGTTAACTTTTAATAATTTTGGTATATGTAATAATTAAAAGTTTCTATATTTTCACTGTGTGTGGATTATCCGAAAAGTTGTACGCTTCAGTGCAGCCTTTCTAGTAAAAGAAGAGAAGTCTTCTTTTCCCAAAATCTCTTTCTTCTAAAAATTCTTCAAAAGAGATTTTGTGGTGTACAAGGTGGCCATTGGTCTTAAATTTTCTCGTATACGTTACCACTCACATTAATGGCTACTAAACGTTAAAATGGAAAAACGGGTCATTAATTGAGGGGGAGCGTATGTGCTCAAAATTTCTGTACCTTTAAAAAAACTTTGTGCACCAGCCACAGTGAAAACTCAAAAAGTGTCTCATAATCAGTAAACATTTAAAATTTTGGCACATGTCTCTCCAAAGCTTTTTCGAAAATCATTTAAATCAATTGAGATCACAAAATCTCAAAAGATTTGAAATTTTATGATCGGGGGAGAGAATGTGATTTAAATATAAAAACTGATTTAAAAGTGATGTTTTGGACTCATAAAGTTGCTTGTGGACTTAAAAGAACGCTCCCTTATGTGCTAAAATTTTAAAGATTTTGGATTTTAATCAAAGCACATATTAAGGGGAGCAAGTGATTGAATGTGATGTTTTCTTAGCTCATTCTTTAATGCTGCAATGGTAAAACCCTTTTTTAGAAATTGAGCTTTGAATTCATCATGTAAATGTGATGTTATTGGACATAGAAAGATGTTTTGGACTCAAAAGATCGCTCCCTTATGTGCTAAAAATTTTTAAAAGTTTTTGGAGCATGAACTAAGCACACATTGAGGGGGAGCAAATGATTTAAAATGATGAATAAATGATCTCTTTTGCAAGCTCACCCGTATGTGCCAAAGTTTTTCAAAATTAATTCAATCAATGGGCACATATTGAGGGGGAGCAAGTGGCTTAGAGTCTTTCGCGGGTTTTTACAAATTCAAGTAAAGACCGTGAATTGCTTATGACTCAGAATTTGACTCATGAATTGACGAAACTTGAAAAGTCGTGAATCGAAAAGACTAGTCCTGGCCGGGTAATAATTTCAAGCTGGTCTAACCAGTGATGTAAACGTGTCTCGAAGAGGACTGGTCCAAGTAGAATGTACCGTTTCGAGAAACTCTTCTTAGATATATACTTTGACGGGTCTAACTTCCTTTTTTAAGGAATGTTAACAACTTCAAGTTAGTTATTAGGGCTAGTTATCACCTAAAAACTGATAATGGATCCCTTTAACTAAGCAACGTAAACGTGTCCCTCGGGTATATGTCTATTAAGAGCCGATCAATTCAAATAAGTGCAACTCACCCCGACATGTGCAAATTTCTTTCTTCCTATAAGCACATGTTAAGGGGGAGCATTTGAAAAATGATAAAACTCTCAAGGTGTTAACAAAAATGTGTTTCTTTATCATAAACACCTTGAGAGAATTTTCAATGATTTTGGTTATATGGCGAATGTGGAAAAATACCAAAAGACCGACCACTTTAATTTAATGCATGGAGTTATAAGGATGGTTAGGTTAGGTATATGTTCCCATGATCCACCAGAACCGGAGGGATCTTCCCAGGGACAATCCAATAGATAGATTAGAAGTCCTTAGGAATGATTGAAAAAAGGAGAAAAGTGAGAAAGGGAAAAGTGCCGACTGAGACTGAGCTAGGACTGGAACAAACCCAACAAGGTTCTAGTAAATGAAGTCTCGGTAAGCACTGAAGGGGTTGAAGAATTAAAAAGAAATGAATTGAGAAAGGGTGAAAAGAAATAGCCCTCCAATTATTCAACCTTAGGGCAGACACCGGGTTCAATTCATATGCTACTGATTGTTGCTAAGGTAACATCGGTATTGAAGATTAAGACGTCATGGACCCAGTGACGCACTGCACTAAACCTTCCAGCCACTCAAGTTCTCTCAAAAGAACTTGTTTCATTCTCACGGGGAACCGGTGTAAACTATCGACTAGTCTCTTAGAGCAAGTTGATATTGAAACAGGAGACCCCTCCCTAGTCTCCGCATAGGATAACCAATGTGCACTTATCAAGTCTAGAGCCAAGAGATGCGTCAAAAGATCTCATAGGTACACTTGATACTTATACACTGGTGGTTCAACATTAAGGGCACCAGGTGTAATATTTCGAGTCCTACGCAGATCTTAGCAATCTGCCTAGAACACTTATGAGGGAACGTACATAAGTATTTCCCAATGATTGAGTGGAAACTCCTGCCAGGGTCAACATCAAACAGCCCTGACAGCAGGTCACTTCGGTAATCTCTTGTAGGTTACGCTTAGTGTGTTCGGTGGTGTTCCAAAAGGTCTACAGTCGTGGGGTGATATCCAGCGACTCACCTAATCATTGGTGTACTTCGGTATGTCAGTGAAAGCCCTTTCGAGGGCATCCGATTGGGAACGACCTTGGTAAGGATTAGAGAAAGTCTTCACACTATGCTGTTGACAATCTCGAAATCCAAACTTGTAAGTGCCGGTATGTTTATTACTAACCATGTTTTATGCAGCTCAACATACCCAACTTACCATGTTCACCACCATCACTCAAAGTGCCACATGCTCATACCAACATCTACAAGGAGTCGTCAGAGCTTTTCAACCATGAAGATCTACTCAACAAAGATGTATGGGCATGTTGGAAAGGCATAATCACAACAAAGACAAAGAAGTCGACGATCGATGCAGATTTCTGAAAAGATGCAGATTCATCATCTCATGCTTACACTTCAACATCATAACTCAATATATCGTGATCAAAGAATGGGCTACGACTATGCTTCCTCAACTCTGATGCAGAAGATCATGATCTAGAAAAGTGTAAGCATGACATCACAAAGATAATCACTACATCACAAAGACACATACACTCAAAGATGACTTGAAGCTAAATATATGGATGAAGAACGAAGACCAAAGCCAAAAGATCATCATATACATCAAGGAAGTCATCTTGAGTCGTACATCTATGAAGAATCAATGACTATGAGCTACAAAAGAATCTACAAAGATCTCAATGCAGGAATTCAAGAATAAAGAACAAAAGGGTGACCTCTCTTAGGGGGAGATTGTTAGGAATACGATTTTTAGATAAGAAAGATTCGGTCACCCATAAGAAAGATTCGGTCACCCCAGATATGATTAAGCATTGTTTAGCTCGTAGTAGTTACATTAGTTNCTATGAGCTACAAAAGAATCTACAAAGATCTCAATGCAGGAATTCAAGAATAAAGAACAAAAGGGTGACCTCTCTTAGGGGGAGATTGTTAGGAATACGATTTTTAGATAAGAAAGATTCGGTCACCCATAAGAAAGATTCGGTCACCCCAGATATGATTAAGCATTGTTTAGCTCGTAGTAGTTACATTAGTTAGTTATACGTCGTTTAGAATTAGATTAGTTCGCGGAAGAAGGACGGGTCTTTACCCACTGTATACCTGATCCGCAGCCCAAGTGGCACGCCCTAGTGGCAAAACCCATTATATAAACCCCTCTCCATCCTTGGAGAGGGTAAGCCTTCTCTCATAATCTCATTTTCTTTTTTTTGGTTTTCTCTCTAAGGCTTCACTTCTTTCTCTCTCTACTTTATCTCTCTAGATTTTCTTTCTTTCTCTCTTGCTTGGAACGAACCAAACCACATGATTATTCATGTTTGTGATGTTAACTAGTATCCTACTAGCTTAGACAAACCCGTACCCAGATTTCTAAAATTCAGAAGGAACAAATGAAACATAACAATAAGATTGCCTTTGCCCGCTTTAGGATTACTGCCTTAGAAACGATAATCAATGATAACCAAGTCCTTCATCAATTAGACTTAGGAAGTCCTTCCGACTTTAACACCTGAATTCTAAAAAATTTTAGGATGAAAATATCAACTAGTACACTTTAGCTACTCTATAAGTTTTAAGGTTATAATTTCATCTTAGGATATGTACTATAAATAATGGTACTAGTTAGGTATGAAGTATGTAAGATAAGGGTACCTATAATATAAGATAAGTTGTGATACTTTGTCCTAGTCATAAACCCTTAGGTACTTTTGAGGATAGAAACCCTATTTCCCGATCATCCCTATTAGAATACTTTAGGATACCCGAACCCTAGAAAAATTACCATCTCTAAGAAGCATAACAAGTTAGGTACATGTTATGAACTATTCGAGGTTTTAATAAAAACCCCTAAGAAATTAGGTTAGGTAAACCTTGACAGATATATTCTATAGGAATATTATTTTTAAACTCTAGGCATTTTGAGGTTAAACCTAGTATATTACCCTTTAGGTGTGTAACACCCCAACCCGACAAGGGCTAAAGTGCCACATTATGGTGACATATCAAAGCGTATACAGACATACAACATAAGTAATACAAAAGAATTTCAAAGGTTACAAAGGAATAATCTAAAATACAAGGTTACAAAAATGAGAACAATAATAAATGCTAAGTCGTAAGATGCCAGAGCTCCTAATAATCCAAAAGCTATCAATAGTGTGGTCTTCTAAGTCCAATGTACTGTCCACTCATAACCCGGCTTCCTTCTAAAAACCTGCCGCGGGAGAAAGAAAACGCGGCTGAGCTTAAAAAGCCCAGTGAACAGATATAACAACAAAGTAATATGAAACAGAGAAGAAGGACAGAATATGTTGCATTGGATAAGTATCAGAAAGGTGTAACATGGTTAGAATATGAAGGTAAAGTTAAATAAGGTAGAAATAAACGTAGAGGTTAAGCGTCACAGTAAATGTAAGGATTTAATATAAGTTAGGTGTAAAAGTAAATATAAAGGTACCAGATAAAGTTTAAGTTTAGGTTTCATATTCAGTATTTCAACCACGTGCCCAGAACAGATCATATAATATCAGTAGCAGCCTCATATGCAATCCAGAGGGGAGGCCTCAGAATAACAGATGTAAACAGAGGGGTGACCTCAACGGGTTGTGAAGGACGTGTATTGCACACACAGCCGCATTCACCAGATAACAGATAATAATAACAGATAACAGATAACAGATAACAGACCTAGGATGCATCCATTCGCCCCTTACCCATTCACGTGCAGACCATAATCAAAGGGACGGTGTGAGAAATCACTCACCCACACATGAGTCATGTCACTGGTGCATCAATGACACGGACATGGAACCCCCATGCCTAGTGATAGCCCGGGTTTCATACTGAATGGTCAATGTTTAATTTACAAAAGTTCAGATTTCATATCAGAATTTAAATGTCCAGATAAATCAAAGTTCAGATTATACAGATCATATCAGATATTTATATGTCAGATTTTATCAGATGAGCAGTTTTATAAATCAGAGGTTTGACTTTCAAAAGGTTCATAAACCAGAAATCCATCCTTTTAAACGAGTTTAAAATCAGAAGTTCATCCTTTGAAAAGGTTTAAGTTTCATAAGAGTAAAACAGGTTTTAATATCAAGGTTCATATTTCATAAGTTCAATATCAATGGTTCAGATAGCAATTCAGATAGTAAGTAGTTCAGATAAAAGTTCAACCAGAAAAGGGAATCATAGCAATGGCATAGGGAATCCTAAACAAAGGAAAATATCAGAATAAAGGTAGCAGGGTTCATATCAATGGTTCAAGGTTTACAAGTGTGAAAGTTTTCATAAGGAAACAGATTTAGAGGTTTTTCGTTCATTGAAAATCATAATGATCATAAAGGTATTTCTTTAAAACGTTTTAGCAAGAGTTAATTAAATTTCCATTAAAACAAGTCTAACATCATATTAATAGAAATCATATCCATACAGTTGTCCCATATCATCCATTTATGTTTTAAAAAGTTTTCATACAAAACATAATATCAATGAACCAGAGATATCAGAAGAACCGAGATCAGAAATCAGAGTGAGTATAGAGGAAACAGATCATGAGTCATGAGAAACCTTACTGAAAGGTCAGAATATCTGTACCTCAACCAGAAGACAAAGCAGACACAAGAAAAAACATCAGACAGAAATAGGAACTCCACCTTCTTCACAGAACCTAGACGGATTAGAAGTCGAGTATTATTTAATAGTTCATTTTAAATCGGATTACTCCTTTTTAGGTTATCTTTCCATTTTTAGAAGCTTTCCAGATTTAGCAACTTTCCAGATTTAGTAACTTTTCAGATTTAGTAACTTCCCATTTTTAGCAGGTTTCCAGAATTAGTAGGTTTCTATTTTTAGAAAGTTTCCATAAATAGCAATTTTCCAAAGTAGGCAAGTTTCCACTTATTAGCATATTCTTATAAGTTAGTTATGACATTCTATCAAGTTTCATGGCCTCATGCATTACAGATTTCCTTTTATAGACATATTGTGAGATTATGGTTTCACTTGATTACAGAACATGCATTAGGGTTAAAAGTGTCATTTTAACAAGTTGAGGGTTCATAATTGCAACTAACCATATTATATCATTCATATAAAAGTCACATAAGTCAAACATATCAGATTTACACTTTTAGTCCTTTAACATAAATTTAGGCCAAGAATTAGGTATTTACACAATTAGTTAAGTTTCTAATTTAACCTAATTAATTCTTTTTAATTCCATTTATCATATCAACCCTTAACATCCAATATTTACATAACTTATCCTTCATATTAGGACCTGTACAAATCAATACAAATTTACATAATTTACAAAACAAGTCCTCCTATTTAATTAATTTATAATCCGACATATATCATTATATATAATTACATTTTAAATTCAAAACTTTCAAAATAAGCATTTATGGTCCTTCTCATTATTTTTCCCATTATCCTATTGTATTTACAAGAGTTACAAAAATAGCCCAATACTTTTAAAAATTACCAAACAGCCCCTTTACATTTAAATCATTAATTCGGTTTTGATGTAAATTCCATAATACAAACCCTAGATTTTTCACAAGCATCAAATCATCATTATAGCATCATTATATCAGTAGTTAACTCAAAAAATTGTCAAAAACCCTAACCTTAACTTTCTCGAATTTCTTTTCTTTTAATTATAGCCGAAACACCACTAATTCAAAAATAATTATTCCATTCTTCAAACAATTAAATCAATAATTTTTATAGGTTCCATAATCATCATAGAAGACCAGAAAAATAATAAATCATCACACAAAATTCATTTAGACCGATTTAGCTAATTCCATAAATTAGGGTTTTAATTTTATATTAATTCGTATGGCCACATTAAGATGCATGGATCATTTTTATCAATTTATACAGATCATATGAGGTATAGAGAGTGATAAAAAATACCAAAATGGATTTGGATCTAATGGATTGGATGAAACGAATTTGTCCTCCTCGGTTTGAATTTTTCGAATCAAAACAATACTACAAAGAGACCACGATCACTCCACAAATCTTCCTACTATTTTTGTGACCTTCCTTAGCCAAATATATGGAGATAATTGTGGGTTGTCCTTGGAAAATTCTTATAGCTGTCGGTGTGGTTTTTTTATAGATTTAGGGTTTTCAAAATATGGTAAATGGGAGATAATTGGTAAAAAAAATATATGGAGATAATTGTGGGTTGTTTCCAGCCAAAAATATGGCCTAGAGGTTGAGGAATTCAAATAATTTATTTGTTTCCAAAATTATCATACTTATATACATTTATATGTTAAGTACAAATTTATTTAATCAATTTAGACTTGTTGATGTCATTTAGGCATGTAGTACATTTTTATATAAATTCTAATATTCCAAATGTCCCAAAAAAATTTTATTTTATCATTTGTTAGAGTTTTCCAAGCTTTTAGGATTTATTTTGTATTTATTTAAGTGTTTAATTAAAATTTTAATTTATAGGGGTATTTTGGTCATTTTGCAAAGTTCCAAATTTTAGGTATTACAAGGTGACTAGTAAGTGCTGATAAAGTGGGCTCCGAGAAATAAATACACTATCTATACCTACCTTTTTTCCATAAAAACTTCCTCCCTTTCATACCCCAGCAATCTGCCTAAAACCCCTATCCTTCTCGACCACATATGACATAAATAGTAATACTTGTTAAACTTTTAAGTTATGACAAGCTATTTATGATCTTATGCTGTTGTGCTTTTATTTCTTGTTATTTCATGACAATACATGTCATGCAATACAACGCTCTCCGTATTCTAAAACCCTAAAAACCCTTAAATCACTTCCTCTAATGATGAGAATCTCTATTCTACATCATAACGATCTGAATTCATTCTGAATTCAAACTATCCTTCCTCCGTCTCTAATTCCCGTCCTTCTGAAAACTCTTACTCTCTCTTAGTTAGAGAATCTTCCCCTAACTATTCCTGCATGCAAGTATATGACAGTCATATACAAACATATTCCCATCCTTCTTTCTTTAATTCCTTAGATTACTATGATTCCCGAAATAGTTTCCCCTCTTAGTAAAACCCGAATTTCACTCTCTAGGATTCCCGTATTTGGGGTTAGAAATGATTTTAGGATATCTTTAGAAAACATAAGATTAGATATAGGAAACCTTGAATTAAAGGGATAGCTTATCTCTAAGGAATGGAAATTTTTAGAAACTTATGCCCCGATAGGTAAGAAAGACATTACGGATATAACTTATATTAGGATTTGACTTAATATCGAGGACATTAGAGCTAGTCATAGATTAGATATAAGAAGTCTTTTAGATACAATCTAGGAAACTTAAGAATAATAAAGGTTTAAACTAGTAAACTACCAAGTTAGAACCTTAAACTTTTAGTACCTAGTATAGTAACAGAATAGGAATACTAGTTAAATTCTCACCTTATAAGAATAAGTCTTTCTGAGGTTATAGTTTACTAATACTTAGTCACATAAGTTACCTAGTCCATATTAAGAATTCCCACATATTTTGAGGATTTAAAAATTCTTAGGAATACTACACCATTAGAAAATCCCGAACCTACCCTAAGTTTTATAACCTAGGCTTAGAATTCAAGGTTATTAGTTATAACTAGGAATAAGACATTTGAGGATTTTAGTCAACCTATACTTAGTTTCTTAAGATTTGACGTTTCATAGGAATCCTACTTAGAAGATACTATGAATGTTACCTTACCTGGTTTCAAGTACCTAGGACGTAAGATAGACAACTTAGGTCAAAAGCCTAAACACGAAACTTTACCTAGGAATAATAATACTTCTAATAAACCCCTAGATAAGGAATCACCTAGCCCTTCTCCCTTTATAGGATCTTCTTCACCAGTTAAGACCAATATATCACCCCTAGATTTCAAGACTAGTTATGGAAACTAGAAGAACTTTAGGGGGAAAACAAACTTCGAAGGAATCTAGTAAATCTTAATCCCATTAGGATACTATCTTTTCAAGTATCCTATACTCTTACTCTACCATTTTATCCTATTCTCCCACATATTCCTACTCTTCCACTCTTTTGTTATCTCCTAATCCTCCATACATTCCTATTTCATCCCTTGCCTTCCTTCCTTCCTTCCTTTTCACTCCTTCCCACAAAATTCATCCTTCCATTTCCTCTTATCCTTTCGTTCCTTCGTTATTTTCACTCTATTTTCCCCTACTCTATACTCTCTCCCTACCTCATCCTACAATGTTCTAAGAGTTAGAACTTGTATTTCTCGTCATTTCATAAGATTCTATTAGTTAGATCTTGTAAGAATATCTATATCGAACTTTAATCCTCCTTATGTTTGACTACGATATTATGCTATCTCGCCTTGCAAAAGTTGCAAGAATGAGATTGTCAACGCTCATCATCTGGGATGCAATTAATTGGTAACAGAATGACTATAGAACTAGTCACCATGGCTAGAACTTGTCATCACCATGGCTAGAACTTGTCGTCACCATGGCCAGAACTTATCTTCACCATGGCTAGAACTTGTCTTCACCATGTCTAGAACTTGTGTAGGATACTAGATAAGCTCACAAACACGTTTATACTTGTGGTATGGTTCGATGCAAGTAAGAAAAAGAAGAAAGAAATGTAGAGAGAGAAATCTAGAGAGAGAAAGAGATGAAGCCTTGAGAGAAAACCAAAAAAAAAGAAAATAGAATTATGAGAGAAGGCTTACCCTCTCCAAGGATGGAGAGGGCTTATATGTATAAGAGTTTTGCCACTAGGGCGTGCCACTTGGGCTGCGGATCAGGTATACAGTGGGTAAAGACCCGTCCTTCTTCCGCGAACTAATCTACTTTTAAACTACGTTTAACTAACTATTGTAACTACTACGAGCTAATCAATGCTTAATCATATCAGGGGTGACCGAATCTTTCTTATACAAAAACGTATTCCTGACAATCTCCCCCTAAGGGAGGTCACCCCTGGAAATATTCACTACTTGGAGATATTCTTGACTTCTTGCATTGAGATCTTTGTAGATTCTTTTGTAGCTCGTAGTGGTTGATTCTTCATGGATAAACGACTCAAGATGGCTTCCTTGATGTATATGATGATCTTTTGACTTTGCTCTTCGCTTTTCATCCATATAATTAGCTTCAAGTCATCTTTGAGTGTATGTGTCTCTTTGTGATGTTGTGATTATCTTTGTGATGTCATGCTTACACTTTTCTGGATCATGATCTTCTGCATCAGAGTTGTGGAAGCATAGTCGAAGCCCATTCTTTGATCATGATATCTTAAGTTACGATGTTGAAGTGTAAGCATGAGATGATGAAACTGCATCTTTTCAGCAATCGGCATCAATCGTCACCTTCTTTATCTTTGGTGTGATTACGCCTTTCCAACATGCCCATACATCTTTGTTGAGTAGATCTTCCCGGTTGAACAGTTCTGACGTCTCCTTTTAGATGTTGGTATGAGCATGTGGAACTAGAGTGATGGTGGTGAACATGGTAAGTTTGGTATGTTGAGCTGCATAAAACTTGGTTAGTAATAAACATACCGGCACTTACAAGTTCGGACTTCGAGATCGTCAACAGCATAGTGTGAAGACTTTCTCTAATCCTTACCAAGGCCGTTCCTAATCGGATGCCCCCGAAAGGGCTTTCACTGACATACTGATGTACACCAACGATTAGGTGAGTCGCTGGAGATCACCCCACGACTGTAGACCTTTTGGAACGCCACCGAACACACTAAGCGTAACCCACAAGAGATTACCGAAGTGACCTGCTGTCAGGGCTGTTTGATGTTGACCCTGGCAGGAGTTTCCACTCAATCACTGGGAAATACTTATGTATATTACCTCATAAGTGTTCTCGGCAGATTGCTAAGATCTGCGTAGGACTCAAAAATATTACATCTGGTGTCCTTAATGTTGAACAACCAGTGTAGAAGTATCAAGTGTTCCTATGAGATCTTTTGATGCATCTCTTGGCTCTAGACTTGATAAGTGCACATAGGTTATCCTATTCGGAGACTAGGGAGGGGTCTCCTATTTCAATATCAACTAGCTCTAAGAGACTAGTCGATAGTTTACACTGGTTCCCCGTGAGAATGAAACAAGCTCTTTTAAGAGAACTTGAGTGGTTGGGAGGTTTAGTGCAGTGCGTCACTGGGTCCACGACGTCTTTATCTTCGATACCGATGTTACCTTGGTAACAATCAGTAGCATATGAATTGAACCCGGTTTCTGCCCTAAGGTTGAATAATTGGAGGGCTATTTCTTTTCACCCTTTCTCAATTCATTTCTTTTTAATTCTTCAACCCCTTCAGTGCTTACCGAGACTTCATTTACTAAAACCTTGTTGGGTTTGTTCCAGTCCTAGCTCAGTCTCAGTTGGCCCTGGGAAGATCCCTCCAGTTCTGGTGGATCATGGGAACATATACCTAACCTAACCATCCTTATAACTCCATGCATTAAAATAAAGTGGTCGGTCTTTTGGTATCTTTCCACAATCGCCATATAACCAAATCATTGAAAATTCTCTCAAAGTGTTTATGATAAAGAAACACATTTTGTTAACACTTTGAGAGTTTTATCATTTTTCCAAATGCTCCCCCTTGACATGTGCTTATAGGTAGAAAGAAATTTGCACATGTCGTGGTGAGTTGCACTTATTTGAATTGATCGGCTCTTAATAGATATATACCCGAGGGACACGTTTACGTTGCTTAGTTAAAGGGATCCATTATCAGCTTTTAGGTGATAACTAGCCCTAATAACTAACTTGAAGTTGTTAACATTCCTTAAAAAGGAAGTTAGATCCGTCAAAGTATATATCTAAGAAGAGTTCTCGAAACGGTACTATCTACTTTGACCAGTCCTCTTCGAGACACGTTTACATCACTGGTAAACCAGCTTGAAATTATTACCCGGCCAGGACTAGTCTTTTCGATTCACGACTTTTCATGTTTCGTCAATTCATGAGTCAAACTCTGAGTCATAAGAAATTCACGGTTTCTACTTGAATTTGTAAAAACCAGCGAAAGACTCTTAGCCACTTGCTCCCCCTCAATATGTGCACATTGATTGAATCAATTTTGAAATACTTTGGCACATACGGGTGAGCTTGCAAAAGAGATCATTTATTCATCATTTTAAATCACTTGCTCCCCCTCAATATGTGCTTTGTTCATGCTCCAAAATCTTTTAAAATTTTAGCACATAAGGGAGCGATCTTTTGAGTCCAAAACATCTTTATAAGTCCAAAAAACATCACATTTAACCACTTGCTCCCCCTTAATATGTGCTTTGATTAAAATCCAATCTTTAACATTTTAGCACAAAAGGGAGCGTTCTCGATAGTTCACAAACATTCTTTATGAGTCCACAAACATCATTTTTAAACTAGTTTTTATATTTAAATCACATTCTCTCCCCCGATCATAAAATTTCAAATCGTTTGAGATTTTGTGATCCCAATTGATTTAAATGATTTTCGAAAAAGCTTTGGAGAGACATGTGGCAAAATTTTAAACGTTTACTGATTTTGAGACCCTTTTTGAGTTTTCACTGTGGCTGGTGCACAAAGTTTTTAAAGGTGCAGAAATTTTGAGCACATACGCTTCCCCTCAATTAATGACCCGTTTTTCCATTTTAACGTTTAGTAGCCATTAATGTGAGTGGTAACGTATACGAGAAAATTTAAGACCAATGGCCACCTTGTAGACCACAAAATCTCTTTTGAAGAATTTTTAGAAGAAAGAGATTTTGGGAAAAGAAGACTTCTCTTCTTTTACTAGAAAGGCTGCACTGAAGCGTACAACTTTTTGGATAATCCGCACACAGTGAAAACATGATAACATGTTTTTACACGGATTTTGAAATCCGGGTTGCTATCTGAAGTAATAGCAAACCATAATTTAAGCAAACATATATTTTTTTGGTATTTTTTAGTTTTTCAGATTTTTATGGTTTTTATAGGTTTTATATTTTTGTATTTTCCTTTTCTGAGTTTTATATTATACATATATATATAAGGATATGTGAAGTGAATCAGTTACTCCTCCTTATCTTCCTGAAGACTTTTGAGTGACTCAGGAGTGATGCTCTTCATTCCAAGACGTGGGAGAATGAATTGAAACTGTTCTCTAGGAAGTGCCTTTGTGAAGATATCAGCCAGCTGAAATTCCGTCCTCACAAAGTAGAGTTCCCCAATTCCTTTTTCCACTTGTTCTCTGATGAAATGATGTCGAATATCAATGTGCTTTGATCTTGAATGCTGGACGTTGTTGCAGCAAAGAGCAATGGCACTCTTGTTATCACAGTACATCGGAACTTTGTTGTAGTTGAAGCCATAGTCGGATAATTGAGACCTCATCCAAAGAATTTGAGCACAACATGATGACATGGCAATATATTCAGCTTCTGTAAAGGAGATTGATGTACTCATTTGCTTCTTTGATGACCAACTAACCAGCTTATCTCCTAGAAACTGAGCATCGCCAGAAGTACTTCGTCGAGTATCTTGACAACCCGCATGATCAGCATCAGAGTAGGCTGTGAGAGCCATTGCAGTGTCTTTAGGATACCAAAGGCCCATGTGAATTGTTCCTTGAAGGTACCTGAAGACTCTTTTGACTACTTCTAAATGCTTTTTAGTAGGTTTGGATTGATAACGAGCACACATGCAGACAACAAATAAGAGATCAGGTCTGCTGGCTGTGAGATACATCAATGATCTGATCATGCTTTGGTATTTGGTTTGGTCGACAAGTGCTCCTTCAATATCCTCATCCAACTTAGTTCTTTCAACCATTGGAGTATCAACAGATTCACATGATTCGAATCCAAATTTCTTTAGTATTTCAATGGCATACTTGGATTGATTGATGAAGATACCATGTGGGTTTTGAGAAATCTGAAGCCCCAAGAAGAACGACATTTGCCCCATCATGGACATTTGGAATTCTGTACTCATTTCTTGTGCAAACCTATCACATTCTAGTGGATCGGCTGATGCGAAGATAATTGATGTGTGCTATTTTACACATACTTTTGACCTTAGTTTAAGTGTGTAATAGACCAAAAACTAACGTGAAACGCCAAAGATATAGTGTTTTTGTGTTTGTGATTGTGCAGGAAAGGATATTGCATAAATGACATGAAAACCAACCAAAAAGCCCTAAACGAGCACGAGATTTGGAAAAGAGTCAAGAAGCCGAGTCAAAGATGAAATTTACTCAAGTAAAGCCCGTGACGATGTTTTCATTACTTAAAGGCTCGTGAATATGAAAGAGATACTTAATCGAAGATTAAAGATGATTATCACATAAGCTTCCCAAACTCGAGCAAGTGGTCACTTTTTACATCTTTGAAGACCTTTGGAAGAAACGTCAACACACTACCTCAAGTTACAAGGACTATAGTTTAATTTTCATAACGTTTAGTAGTGTTGTATGAAAGTTTATGTGTTACTTTCATGAACAATTAGAGTAAAGGGGGC
>LBNU01002273.1:12942-29966 GCA_014162995.1 Artemisia annua
TTGTGCTTTTAGATTATTAATATTTGGCTGCTCATTGTCATTAGGGTATTTTTCATAATTTTTAGTTGGATTGTTAAACTGCTTATGTGATAGCTTTTTGTTAGCACTTTTTCTGGATCTTGCCCTGTACACAGCCTTCAAGCCTTTTTCATAAGCTTGCATAATGTTTATTAGTGAGCTTTAGCTATAGCTTCTTGTTGTTTTGGATAGCCACCCTGGCTAGCTACATGTCCCTTTGCTTAATTTTCATCTGTGAGCTTATTTGGTTGCTTATTTTGGGCCTTCAAGATGTTTACAACTGAGTTTGTACACTGACTCATCAGTGTACATAAGCAGTTTTCAAAAGCTCATATTTAGCTTATCTTTGGACCCCCACATATGATATTTAGCTTTTTGGAAAGCTGAGTATCTGAACTTGTTGATTCCAGGCTTGTCTTGGCCTTTTGAGCTTATTAGATAAGCCAAATAAGGCCTGCTTATTGCCTGCAGACCTGTGTGTATTTCAGTGGTTTGGATTTTGCTTATTTGTGTTTTTGGCTCATTAAGTTTCTTTTTCTTCTTGTTTTAGCTCATTCCAGCTTTGGTTAACTTATTAGTATCTTATTTAGTTTGTGGTTCACAGTTGTTAGCTTATTATAAGCTTTTCCAAGTTCTAAATCCATTTTGAGCTTAATAGCTCCACTGTGTGAAAAATAAGCTCACACAGAGCTTATTTGACACTTGTAAAAAGTTTTCCTTTATAAAAGTTTGTTATTTAATAGTGCTTAATGTTTTTGTAAAGTTAAAACTCAAAAAGAAAAATAAAAAAAGAAAACTGCCAGTTGTGGGATTCGAACTAGGGACCTGTTGGTTACCTGGTACATAACTAAGCCTACCCCGTGCACCATCTCCCTATGGTATTGTTAGTGTTTATGTTTTCCAGTTTTTTATATATACTAGTATTAGCATAATTAGCTTAATTTCCTTTTTCAGCTTATTTTACAGCTTATTAATAAGCTTTTTGTACCTTTTATATTTTTCCTAGTTAACTGATATTACTAAGTATTTATAGAATAAATTTCAGATTTAATTAAATTAGTTTAGTATTTATTTTGATTTAATCTAGTTTAATTAGTAATTAATTAATAATAATTAATTAAATAGTCTAAAAAAATATTTTTCTTTTTCCAATAATTTTCTTTTATCATTAGGTTTGTAAAAAAGTGATTTTCATATCCGTAAGATTTTTATTTCTTTAAACTCGCGTTTTATTTTGTACGTAACGTAGTTTTAAATTAAACTTTCGCGTTTTTAGATTTGTAAACGTTTCTAGCTAATTTCCTTTCACGTTCTAGTTCTTATAGCTTATTTAAGCTATCCCCTTTTATTCCTTAGTGTAAAAACAATCAAACCCTTTTTCCTGTTCATAATCACCCGATCACAAATCCGTTTTAATACAATCCACACCTCGTCGGGACATAACGACCCGGGGATATTCTATACTCCTTTGGACATTTGCATTGACCCTTAGATAGCTGATTTGAGTTGACCAAATCCTTGGTCCGCTTTAGTTGACCGTTTAGGACCAATCAATAGACAAGAAGAAGGAGTGGACTATGATGAAGTGTTTGCTCCTGTAGCAAGAATTGAAGCTATAAGTTTATTTCTTGCTTTTGCATCATATATGGGATTTCCTGTTTACCAAATGGATGTCAAAAGTGCCTTTCTTTATGGCACAATTACAGAAGAAGTCTATGTTAAACAACCTCCTGGTTTTGAGGATCCTGCACATCCAAACAAAGTCTATAAAGTTATTAAGGCTCTGTATGGCCTCCATCAAGCTCCTAGAGCTTGGTATGAAAGACTCTCCACTTTTCTATTGCAACATGGTTACAGGAGAGGTGCAATTGATAAGACTTTGTTTATCAAAAGAGATAAAAAGGATATTATGCTTGTTCAAGTCTATGTGGATGATATTATTTTTGGAGCTACAAAACAGTCAATGGTGAAAGAATTTGAGCACCTCATGCAACAAGAGTTTCAAATGAGTTCCATGGGTGAATTAACTTTCTTTTTGGGGCTTCAAGTTAAACAAACAAGAAGTGGAATCTTTATTAACCAAGATAAGTATGTTGCTGACATTCTTAAAAGGTTTGATTTCCAACATATCAAGCCAGCCACCACACCTATTGATTCTACTAAAGCATTAGGAAAGGATGAAGATGGAGAAGCTGTGGATGTCAAACTTTACAGATCAATGATTGGTTGTCTTATGTACTTAACTGCATCTAGACCTGACATCATGTTTGCTGTATGTTTATGTGCAAGATATCAAGTCACACCCAAGGTCTCTCATATGAATGCAGTCAAGAGGATTTTTAGATATCTCAGGCAACAGCCTAAGTTAGGGTTGTGGTATCCTAAGGATTCACCTTTTCACTTGGAAGCTTTTTCAGACAGTGATTATGCAGGAGATAATTATGATAGAAGATCAACCACTGGAGGATGCCAATATCTTGGAAGGAGATTAGTCTCATGGCAATGTAAGAAACAAACCATTGCAGCAACATCATCCACTGAAGCAGAATATGTTGCTGCTGCAAGTTGTTGTGGACAAGTACTTTGGATGCAGAATCAACTCTTGGATTATGGATTCAATTTTAAGAATACTCCTATCAACATTGACAATGAGAGTACCATTTGCATTGTGAAGAATCCTGTTTATCATTCCAAGACTAAGCACATTCAGATTAGGCATCATTTTATTCGTGATTGTTATGAGCACAGGCTTATTAATGTGATTAAGGTCCACACTGATGACAATGTAGCTGATTTACTCACAAAGGGATTTGATGTTTCAAGATTCAACCATTTAGTGGTGAGTATTGGTATGATTAATAATTAGGCTACATTTGAGGGGAGGACTTAGTTTAGTTTAGAATACTTTCTTACAGTCTTTTTGAAAGTATTGGTTTTAGTACATTTAGTACCCATGCTTTGTTTGAAGGGAGGCAACACAGTTATTTTTTGAAGATGTTCTTTGATATTTTTTGCTCTTGTGTATCTATGTGTGGTAATGAAGATGGAAAGTACTTCTTAGTACTCAAAGAAAAGTACTGCTCAGAGAAAGTACTTCTTAGTTGGAAAGTACTTTTGTTTTGTCGGATACTGTTCCAACGGTCAAAAATATGGGGTAAAAGTCAACAAATTTGCTACGGAGGGGGTAAATGCCAATTCCAACGGTAACTTTATTAATTGGACCTTGATTTTTTCTTATCTTACCCATTAATTTATACCCTAAACGCTCCTACCGATTTTTACTCTCATTTTTATTCTTATCCATCCATTCATTCTTCGATCACAAAATATCTCACCAAATCTACCTTCGCCGAACATATTCTTCTCCAAATCAACCAATGGCTAATCGTGAAACCTGTAGTAAGCACAACATGATCGCTAATTTGGACAAGACGCCATCGAATGTCAATTTTCATGCTATTATTGATTTCTTAACTGGGTCTTCGATTAATTATGCTCTTTTGGTCAATCCTGATATTATTGGACCATGGATTCAACAATTTTGGGCTACTGCTAGATCTGGTTTGCAAGATGATGACTCTTTTATTCACGCTAAGGTTGCTGGAAGGACAATTAGAATCACTGAAGCTACAATAAGGGAAGATTTATTGTTTAATGATGAAGAAGGTGCTGTTCGTTTTGCTAACCAAGTACTATGGGATACACTCAGAGATATAGGGTATGAAGGTGATCTCACTAAAACTACGTTTAAGAAGCCATTAGTTAGTCCTCATTGGAAATATCTTATTCATGTTTTACTTCACTGCTTGAGTCCCAAAAGTACGGCATGGGATCAGTTTGGTACAAGCATAGCTTCTGCATTAGTGGGATTAGCTACCAATCAACCTTTTAATTTTTCACGTATGCTTCTTGATGGTATGCTTTCTCATATCAATAATGGTTCACCATTTTTGATGTACCCTAGATTTGTTCAATTGTTCTTGAACAAACACCTTGAGGATGTTCCTAAACCTCCAAGCTTTTTACCTGATGTCGTACTTCCTAAAAAGGTGTTTACATTAATGGCTACGAATAGTGTCCTGTTTTCCGGGCGCAATACACCTTTGTCTGCTCATATATTGGAAGTAGCACAGGCTGTTAGAGAGGAAGCTGATTCAACTAATAATACTGAGCATTCAGATTCAAGGGAGGGTACTGCTTCTCAACATACTGCTCCAAGGGAAGGTACTGTTTCTTCGCAAAGTACTGCACATGATGATTCAGATCACAGTGTGAATCAACCACCGACTCTCAATGATTATACTTCCACAGATGGGTCTCAAACATCTGGAGGAGATGAGGGAGAAATGGATAATTATGCTTTGACAAGAGAATTGCGAAGACTGAAGAATGAGCATAATGCTCAAGCTNAATAATACTGAGCATTCAGATTCAAGGGAGGGTACTGCTTCTCAACATACTGCTCCAAGGGAAGGTACTGTTTCTTCGCAAAGTACTGCACATGATGATTCAGATCACAGTGTGAATCAACCACCGACTCTCAATGATTATACTTCCACAGATGGGTCTCAAACATCTGGAGGAGATGAGGGAGAAATGGATAATTATGCTTTGACAAGAGAATTGCGAAGACTGAAGAATGAGCATAATGCTCAAGCTGACCAGATATTGAAGTTGAAAGCTAAGTTCAAACGCTTGCGTAGATTTGTTTGGCCACTAGTTAAACATCATAGGTTATGGGTGAAGCAACAGCAAAAGCGTGGTCAGCAACCTAAGAATGTCTCTAAGTCTAGAAAGAAGCTCAAAAAGCAGTCTTCATTCACATTGGGGAGGAATTTGAATGATGAAAATTTGAATGAAGATGCTGAAACTCATGAAGATCTAAATGAAGAAGCTCATACGATGCATTATGAGGATACACCACTTTTTGAAAACATTGCTCATCAAGATACTGTTGAAAGAAAAAGTGATGAAACTGAGCAAGTTAATCTTGAAGATGAGAATGTTGCTATTAATAGTGGAGATATAGAAGAAATGGATTTGGAAGGTACTGGTGTTCAAAGTACTGCTGTTAATGGTATTTATGAACAATGTACTGATTCTCAAAGTACTGGTGTTCAAGGTACTGTTGCTCAAAGTACTGTTAGGCAATATCTTATTACACCAAGAACTTTGGAATTTGATGAAGAAGTTGGTCCTTCAAATCCAATTCAGCAAGAAGAGATTAGGGAACATAGTGCTAGTGATGATGAGACCATTGCTAATATTATTCTCAATATCTCAAGACCAACAGGTATTAGTATTCCTGGAGTTGAACAACCTTAAGCTTTACAATCTTCTTCTCAACCTACTCAAGAGATGGATCCAAAAGATAAAGGAAAAGGAATCATGATAGAATCCAAGAAAAAGAAGAAGAAATTCACTTTGGCAGAATTAAAAGCTATTGAGGAAGCTAAAAATGAAGAAGCTGCTAGAAAGTTACAGGCTGAGTTGGATGCTGAATTAGAGAAATCAAAGAAGCCAGTTGATCAACCAAGAAGGCCAAAAACAATTGCTCAAGAAAGAAATGCCATGATGAGTTATCTGAAGGGTATAGGATATAAAGGTTTACAAAAGTTAAGATATCCAGAGATGAAAAATCTATATGATGTTGTTCAAGAGTCTATTCAAAGAAATCTTGATAGTATTATTCCTTTTGATTCTGAAAAGGAAAAGCAGATTGTGGATGCAAGAAAAGATAAAGCTGTCAAAAGAAGTTCAAAGAGAAAGAGGACAACTAATGATGAACAGCTATCAAAGAAGTTCAAGTTGAGAACAGATACAGTTGATGAGCTGAGAAATTATTTAAGAGTTGTTGATTTTGAGCATTCACTGCCATCAGAAGTTTTTGAGACAAAGTCTATGATTTCTACATTTTCTGTTGTAGAATCATCAGAAGGAGATTATCTTATCTTTCATAGAGAAGATGAAAGTTTTACAGTGTTCAACTTGTTGTGGGACATACTGCACATGATAGACAGAGAAGATTTATTTCATTTGTATCAACAAGTGCAAGACTATTTTGAGCATATTCCACCAAGAGGAGTGGGTTTAGTCTTGTTGGGTGATCTTACAACTATCTGGGAAACAAAGGAAACAAGTAATGATGCTCTCTGGGATACTCAAGAAGATTGGGAAATCACAAGATGGAGATTTTTTGAATCATCAGGAGTGCATTTACTTGAGTTAGAAGATGGTACCATGATTCACATGCTAGCAGAAAGGAGATATCCTCTTACAAGAGATCTCATGATCAGAATGCTAGATCATGGTATGGAAGTTGAACATGAGAATGAAACAGCACTTATGGTAATTGATTTGTTTATCAAATGGACAACTTCAGAAGATGATGATGCATGATTACTGGTATGATTTTTGTTATATAAATCTTTTTGAAGAATACGTGCTTTATTCAAAGTACTGCTAGACAAACAGTACTTTATACAAAACCGGTAAAATCTTTTGTTAAAAAAATTAGTAATTTTTGAAAGGTGCAAAAACTTTTTGAAGCACAAAATAATAGCAACAGATTGTTTTGAGAGTAACACATGGTGTTAGTACTTGTACTACACAGCAAATGGTAATCAACTCACCATGTTTAATAAACAAGAAAGAGTTTGATTCATCATGAGGGTACGGCTCTGATGTGATTATCAAATCCGTTTTTAGTTGACAATTTACTAAAAATTTTATGGTTTTCAACTCACCATATATGTGATAGTGAAGAGTTGGCTAGCCCACAAGATAATGGCTTGTGGTAAAGGCTGTGGAAAATCCATTTGTATGATAATTAGTTCATAATGGTATTGATTGTACTAAAAGAACTAGCTAGTCCAAAAGCAAACGGCTCTTGGTAAAGACTTAACAAATCCGTTGATAGCTGATGATTTGCTGGAAATCATATGGTTATCAATGTACCATGGTTTTTAACCTAAACATTGGCTACTCCAGAGTTAATGGCTTTGGTAAAGAGAAATCAAATCCATTAATTTTCAATGATTCACCTCTCATAGGAGTTAACACACCTGGAAGTGATGAGAATAGTATGAAACTTTATGATCTGATGTACATTTTGTCATATGTTGCTGAGTAGCTGAGAATACTAGTTGCTGTGAAGATATCATCTGTTGCTGATAAAGATTACTTTGATGATGACAATGCAAACACATTGAGTATGAAGATAAAGATACAATCTTTCCTTGAAGACAAAGATGTTGAAGTTAAAGAATTACAAAGGAACTTGAAATCAAGCAAGTAGAATTCAAGTTAGGGGAGGATTGTTGGGATATAAAGTCAAAGTACTGCTGAAGATCAAAGTACTGCTTGTGTATAAAAGTCAAAGTACTGCTCATATGAAGAAAGTCAAAGTACTGCTATTGTTAAAAGGACTAATATGCAAATCGTTAAAGGATTGTTATGTAAAGTTATGATTATTAGATTAGAATATTCTAGAATTAGTTTACTTGTCGTACAAGAATTGTAAACCGACTAGGGTTTTCCTTATGTCTATAAAAGGACCCCTAGGTTGGCATTAGAGATATACACATGCACGTACGATATTAGAGAGTTATTTAGCGATTAGGGTTGTTAGTGAATCTGTATGATAAGCAGGTTCAAAGTTTGGTTTTAATATAATCGTTGAAGTTTTATTATTCTTCTTAGCTTTGTTGAAGTAGATTCCGCATACTTAACAGAGTTATATAAGCGTTTCATTATTAGTAGTTATGAACTTATTCAAGATTGCTAAACCCTTACAAGCTACATAGTTAGTTTGGTCAGAGTATACATCTATCCAACATTGTGGATGCACATGTGTATAGTAGTTTGCCACCTGGGTATAGATAGCACGTGCCTAGGAAACTAGGTAAAGCGTGCTTTTGGTTTCCAATGCTGATAGCCTTTTGTACCTAAAATCTTGCTTTATTGTCCTTTGATAAGACCTTTCGCTTATCTTCCTAAGAAGTTTCCCGCCCATTCATCAGAGGCTAAGTTTCACTTTTAGAGAAAAGTCTTTAGGGTCACTGAGATATTTGCCTTTGGTGTTGCTTGTAGCTCCTTATACTTTGCTCCCTGACACCGCATCAATTTACAAAGTGCTTATTCAGTTGGTCTTCGACTTTCCTGAAGCTTGGTTGTTGATTGAGCTTTATACAACTCTCACTGGTTTCTTTTATCAGTGAGTTACATCCACCGATGATCATTAGTGAGATACCATTCACTGACAACTATCAGGGTGTACTCTCTGAGAATTATTAGGGAGTAACACTTTCTGATAACCATCAGAGAGTAAGACCTTTGATTTCCATCAGAGGGTGACTTACTCTCTGATCTTTATCAGTGAGTGTTGTTCTCCTTGATCCTTATCAGAGACTTACACTCTGTTCTTGAGTCGGATTAATGGAAGAAAATGAAAGAAAGTGAAAAGGTTTACTCCCACATTGTGTTCTTGAGTTTTACTTAAAGGAAGGAAAGTGAAAAGGTTTACTCCCACATAGTATGATTTGGGTGATTTTGGAAGTAAAGTGTTTCCTCCCAAAAGTGGGAGGAAAATGTTTCCTCCCACTTTACTTCCCTTTTCTTTATTATGAAAACTCAAGAACACACCGTTAATTAGGTTATTTTATGTTTAAATAATTGTCATAGACAATTTGGTCGAAAATCAGACCCAACAGTTACACTAACTCGCGAACCCGAACAAGTCAACTCGAATACGACTCGATTGACACCCTTAATCTTAATGAAGTATTTAACATATTTCTATTATAATTATTTTTTCATGAAAAATTTCCCTCCGCCTATTCATGGTTAGACACTCAAGTGCATATCTATACTACATCATAATGCATTTAGGACTATTCTATAATTAGAAAGACTTAAAATTCAGATTTTTTTTTGCTTATTATGGAAAGATTTTAAAATTAATTTGTTAGGAAGCAAATTGGTTAGGAAGTTGGTTAGGAAGCGGTTGGTTGTTCAAACTAAAATTATTTGGCTTAACCATCTCTAATATCTCTACTTATAAAGCATGAAGACAACTAAACGTGTAACAAAATAACGCAAAATATAATCACACGATACCCGCCGCCGCATTGCGCGGGTACCGTTCTAGTATATAGTAAAGTACTAAAGTATTTCAACCCATTGAAAGAGATGTCGGGGTTCAAAATTTGCTACGCTTCTCCATTTCATATTTTTCAGCCATAGCCTGATGAAGTAGGTCTCGCCCTTGTGACTTGCTGGTCATTTGTTCGACTCCCGGGTGACACCAAAATCTTGCCCTTATTTTTTCCATTAAAGGTATAAAAACAATCTAAAATGTTCCCTTTCCCATAAAAGAAACAAAAAGAACAATAAAATATCTTTTCTTTTCCAGTCGTTATTATACTTGTGATCGATCTCTATTTTTATATTTTAGACTTCTTTTGGGGGATTGGGCTATAGAAGTCATGTGAAAGTAGTCATTTTCCTTAACTGAAATCAGCCTCTTCAACTAGAAAAAAGAATGCCTTATTTCAACCAACTGACGTGTGTATGGCTACGTCTAATTTTCTCGTGAACACATTATGAGCCACCATTGTTAACCACATAGGCATAAAGCATATAAGTGTCGATCGTTTTAATCAAGTATATGTTTTATTGATATACTACGGTGAAAGCGTATCCACGTCTTCGTAAAATCCAACCTTGTCTAATTGTCTTTGCTCTTTACAATCTTGGTTGGGATTTCTCGAGACCTATATTTCAAAAATAATCCTAAATGGGGTGTGTTTTTGTTGGGTAAAGGGTTTCCCAGGTAAATGTATTACTCCATCCGTCCCTAAATAAATGTCCACAATTGACTTTTGAAGTCTTTTATTTTCAATTTTGACCTTAAATTATTTTATATGTGTTATGTAATAATTGATGAAACTTATAATAATGAAAGTATATTAAAAACCCAATCCATTCATGTATTTTGCATCAAATATTACATAACACAAATAAAATAATTTGAGGTCAAAGTTAAAAAAAGAAGACTTTAAAAGTCAATAGTGGACACTTATTTAGGGACGGAGGGAGTACTTCAAAAAACGTTTAAGCACAAAGGATATGGGTGAAGTCTCATATCTCAGCCCGTTACATAGGCGGTAATAATATGATATTTTATTATTTGTTATTAAGTATTAATTAGTTACCAATTCCACGTTACTAGGATGTATGAAAAGCTTAATCGAGTGACGTGCATAATTAGAAGTAATAGTGTACGATTCATGCACATAATTAAGGTGGTGAACCATTTAGGTTCAATGGATTATGATCATTATTGTTGGGTTCATTATTTAATAAAATACATTGCTAAGTATAACTATACTTTTTCGTGAACATGATACATAATCAATTGATGAATTTGGAGAGCAGTGAACAACTATCTAGTGACAACAATAAAAAACCACTAGAGCTCACCGTTTGTTTTTGTGGTTTGCATTGACTGTAGCCTTTCATCCCTTGATCAAAAAAAAAAATGTGCCATTTGTCTTTACCTACCAAACGTTATCTGCCATTAGTCTCTCCCTCTAACTAAACCCAATAACGCTCGTTAAGTACTTACACATGATACCTACATGATGATATACCTGTCTTTTACACATTTTCTGGTTTTTCTCTTTCTTGTCTTTATATAAACCCATTTAACAAAACCCTTTATTTATTATCTCATCATTAAACATTAATCCACTAATCTTCAAATCTTCAACTCAATTTCAATTATCCATTCCCAAACTAGATATTCATCTTCATAAATAATCAATTTTTTTTTTTACAATTTTCGCCGGTGTTCATCATAAGTCCAACACAATTTATAACGTCATTAACACAAACAATTACATACAAAAGTTATACAAAGATAAATTATCTTTGAAGTTAGATTAAAAAACAAATACTTATCTACAAATTAGAGTAAATTGCATTTTTAATCCTTATGGTTTGGCCAAACTTAAATAGATCTAGAAAAACCTTAAAAATTCAACAAGTTTTGAAGAAAACCAAATCAAAAACATTTTCCACTAGGTTGTGAGACCTTGTGGCGGTGGGGCTGGTCGACGGTGGTGGTGCGGGTCGACAACGGTGGTTAAGATTGACGGTGGTGGGTCGATGGTAGTGGGGGTAACAGTTAGCAGTGGTATTCGACGAATGTTTCACAGTGGTTGGCGATTTCATGGGGTTTGATAAAGGTGGCTGAGAGAGATGATGGTGGTGGTTGATGAAGGTTTTGTTTGGAATGTTATATTATTTAGGGTTTGAGGAATAAGAGTTTAATGAGGATGAAGGTGGGATTATTTTTTTAGAGAAAGAAATAAGTTATGTTTGACGACACGTAGCAGTAGCTGTTTGTTTAAAAAACGTGTTTGGTAACGTAGTTATAGCTGTAATTATAAAGTGTAAAATTATGATAAAAGATATATACACATTATAATAAAGTACTGATTAAACAAATAATAAAGTTATTATTTATAATGTACTCATTAATTTTACATGCTTGACATTACATAAAAACCATGATACACTAGTTATAACTTATTGGCGACGTGAGTTCCATATTGATGTGGCAATATCATTATGAATTTGTTTCTTCTCATTAGATGTTTCACTAAAAATACCTTCATTATTTGTAACAAGCCACGGACATCACGAAGTTCATCACATCCCATGTAATCTCGATGTTGCTCGAACGTAGTAAACACCATGTCTTCCCTGTCATTATTACGAATGTAGTTATGCAAAGCAAATGCGAGATATTATATCATGTTGAGTTTCCACACTATATTCAGGCATTCTACGTAGTATTTTTCATCGTTTTTTCAAAATCCCAAATGATCTCTCAATAGAACTTTGTAGAGATGAATGAGAATGGTTGAAAGCATTTTGCATGTTCTTAGGCGGTTCATTTTCAAATTGTGATTTATGATATTTTATCTTTGGATAAGGAACCAAATATCCCTTTCTATCCGAATATCCTTTATCAAATAAATAATATTTACCTGTTAAAACTTCAAAAATAAGTCACTTGTAATTTATTATGAAGTTGTGGTATAATAACACATGCATATAAAATTACCTTCCGATGGTGAGAGCAATTTCTCGGATCATAGTCTTGCATCTGCTCTTTTCTCTACACATATTGAAACCATAAAGTCTAATGATGCAAAGGTGGCTTCACTCAAGCAAGATGTACCATTACGCTATCCTCTAAGCATATCATAAGTAATCTATTATAGGCTATGTTTGGCGACACGTAGCAGTAGCAGTAAGCAGTAAGCAGTTGGCACTAGCAGTAAGCTGTAAGCAGTAGTTGTTTATTAAAAAAACATGTTTGGTAACGTAGTTGTAGCAGTAATTATAAAGTGTAAAATTACGAAAAAGGTCATATACACATTAAAATAAAATAAATGATTAAACAAATTGGGGTATATATGTAATTTCAGTATCTAAACGCTTGGAGCAATTCTGGAAAGCTCATTCAAGAAGCATTTCATTTTGGAGCGGTTAGGATAGTTTCAACCGCTATTAGAGATGTTGCCAAACAAGCTTTTCATCTAAATGCTTACCGCTTACCACTTGTCGCTCCTAAACACTTCCTTAACGCTTGTTGCCAAACATGACCTTACCTGATTATAAGCTCATGTTTTCTTTTATTGACTGTTGCTATTCATTTATTATCTTACAATCCTTCAATAAGATTAACTAATGAATTTATTTTTGTTGAATATGTAGATTAAAATTTGCATACCACGTGTTACCTGATCAGTTACTTCTATAGCAACATGAATGGTCCTTCTCAAAATAATATTTTACAACTAAATATATATTAAAAGCCATCAATGTTAATAACAAAATCGAATTGAACGATAATGCCATTACTTTATGATCACAGAGGTGCTTGACAGGAACAACCAAATCACTTTTTTATGAAAAGGTGATTAGGCTTCTATATTCATAAAGATGGATATGTAAGGGATTGAAGATTTTACGTAGGAATTATAAATAGTTACATTTAGAAGTATATATATATATATAATAGTATTAAATATATATATATATATATACTATATATATATTTAATCTCTAACCTATATTATAGTAACAAGTTGATTGCTATTTTAGCAATCAAAACTCTCCCAAAATTCTAAGAAAACTACACGTGTAAACCTCCCATTAATAGAAAGATTTCGAAATTTTTTTGCAAACAACGGGAAAAAATAAGCACCAGCTAAAATAGGCCAATATAGATTAATTATAGTTATTTGATGAAGTTACCTAAAATAGTTATAATTGCCATAGTTTCTATGGAATTTATATGTGTTCAAGCAAATAGATAATCCTTTTTTCGAATTCATGAATTATTATAACGCAACATACATAATGTGGATTGTGTTTTTTTTTTTTTTTTTTTTTTTTCGTTATTATCCTTTTAATAAAATTTATAAAGCACGCAGAATATTGTAAAAGTTATTAGCACTCGAAAGTAGCATATGGTTTGAATTTTTTCGTTAATCTTGCACCATTGGCTGCTTTGCAATGTTCGCAAACAATGTTATACATTATTGCGATCTCGTATCAAATAAGAAATTTTTAAAACAATGTCTGTTATTCTGTTCCTTTTTTCTTTGAGACATCTTTATAATAACACTGAATTTGTACTATTTGTTACATTGTAGTGTAAAATTGTCGTACCATAAGTAACATATTTAAGTCAATTAACAAAATATGGCAAAGGTATGTACTATGTCGATAAATCTTTGAATAGTATCAAATAAAAAAATCTTCAGATTGTGTATGAACAAACCTGTCAGTGAAATTTGAAATAGCTAGACTCCCATCTTTAAAGGATATAACTTAAACAAAACTTTAGTTAAATGTAATACACATATACGCTTCTCACCGGCCTTCACACACACACCCAGGCAACCAAATGCTCTCCAATTCAACTATGGGCAATCGCGATGATTAGGCCGCGTTTTTGTTGAGTATTTTTATAGGATTTTTTTTAATGTGTATGGTTGTACATTGGGATGTAATCGTTAAATTTTTGGTTGATAAAGTGAATTTGGTGTTGCTCCTCCAACCATTGAATTTCTATGTGTCTATAAGTGAGACAGTGATGCTTGCCGAACAGTTAACAAGGCTACGCATTAATATTTGGGAATGACGCTATGATGAACCGACATTGTTTTAAGCTTGTGACAGGACCGAGGCGTGATATCGCTAGTCATCTGAGAACACCGTCGCGCAGACAACGGTTTTTGTTGAAAGGAATATTAATTAAGTGAGAATTATCAGAATAACAGTAATACTAATGGAGTAGGCAAAGCTTGTACACCTCTAGCAATAAACGGTCATAATCTCTGCAACCATTATAAATATAAATGAAAGTTAACTGATATGATTGACAAACACACAAAAACAGAAAACCAAATTGATAGATTGGATTTCATTTACATAAATAAGAGAAGAGATATAAACATAATACAATTAATATGCTTATCCAGATTCAGAATAAAGACAATGACATAGAATACACACAACATAATCCTAACATATGATAATTTATGAAACACTTATTTACAAGAAAAAAAAAAAGCCATACCCGCCTACACATGACGAGTCTTTAGAAAAACAAAAAAAACTGAATTTCTTAATAGCATTCTATGTCACCGTATCCAAATCAATGAACCCCTGGTATCTGAAAGGTACTGCACCTATTCATGTTTGAGAACATTGACCAAAGGAGGTCTTTGCGACGGCACAGAGTAAAAGTATTATTGCATGGGAACTATAATATAGAGCACGAATCTTGTCAGTGAAAGGTAGGAACAAGTGTTCTATACCGCACGGATGTCATAAGTCGTCAGATACTAAAATGCCCTCAAGTTGAATAGAAACATGTTCACGTTTTTTGTTTTTTGCTATGACCATAAACAACCGGCCTGTCTTTTTCTCTTGGTCATTATATGTTGCTCCCTTTGATATTTTAAGATCAACCGCGAGGTCTTAAAGTACACGTTGTTGTGATCAGAGATGGCAACACACTGATGACGCATAATGTTGTCTACAAGAAGTGTTGCTCCGTCTTAAACATGTTACTTCTTTTATATTGTATGATATTTTGACGGTATTTTAAGTTAGTTTTATTGTAACACTTATTATAAGTTTATCATTATGTACTATATTTTTTAATGTATGCTTTTATTCTATGGTTTTGATATTTTATTTTAAGTTTTAAAAACTAAATATCAAAATAAATTGATATACACATACCGCCCATGCCGGGCGGGTCTTGAAGCTAGTTATATATAAGGTTATATATATACGCTAATATAATAAATATAAAATATACTAGTAATAGTCATACATAACCTACGTATATATAGTATACTATATACTATATGATATATATTATATACTATATATATAGTATATATACTTAACGGATATCATCTTCAAACCCGCCGTTGGCGGCTAGTTTTATCAGGTTTAGTTTAACAATTAATATATAAAGAATGCTAAAATAAAATATCAATATACCCAAGAATAAATAAGCATTAAAAAAATTCATAAGATAGAAATAATTAATTGTAACTCAATAATAGATAATAAAAATACATCAAAATACATAAAATAAAAAACAATTAATGGTTTAAAGACGATGCCAACACTTCTTTGGAGACCACATTAGGAGGTTTTCATCAGTATTGCCCATCACATCACAACAAAGTAATTAAGACCTCCCTTGCTCTTAACTCTCTCCGAGAAGACAACATATAAGACTATGAGAAAGACAGCTTGTACATTACGTATACAAAATTATATATCACAATAAATACTAACATACTTAATATTCAGATGCGATTATAATAGACAAAATAAGACGAAACACATGTAACACAACAATTAAAAAAATGAAAACATAGGTTGTCATTCATGGATGCCCATCTTCTAGTCGAAATAAACAAACAGTATTGTTTTTGGAAAATGTCAAAAACGAAAATTCAATGAACACAAAGGAACACGACAACGAATAAAGCCAACAAATTATTCAACAAATCCTAACAACGATAAAACAAACGCGACAAAAGATTTATTTTATAATGTTACCGATAAGATCCACCCGTCCTTATCTAAAGTCGGAAAAACACGGGGCACCGAACGGTAGACGGGGGACACCATAGAGTACAATAGTCGGGTCAATATGGTCGTAAAAAGAAATAAAAGACAACTAAGAATAGTGGTCTAGTGCAAAATGAATAATATTATAGGATTTGGCTAAAAAGATAATAGTTCGTTAAAGAAGAAGAATAATGCATACCACAGCTGTCTGTTCGACATCGTGTCGTTGTGAGAACCTAGAGGAATTGGTTCAACTTAAAGACCATTATGTTAGGTCAATCTTGTTCATCTATAAGAAGAGGTATGTCCCTTGAAGAAGCTTAATCTTATACTTGTGGGGTAGAAGGGAACTTTCCACCGTTCTCCGCGCGACCCAAGTTACGTATACGATAGCAAGCACCTTCTCAAGCAATCCTGCAGAACTAGGTCATAAAGTCCCTTTTATAGGTACTGGATTCTGTTACACTGAATATTATGGAGAGACATGTCTAACAATATTCATTTAAAAGCAAAAACACTTCACCATAAGAAACACAAAACATGTTATTCAACCAGAGACCATAAAAACAAGGCACCAAACCTCCATGGATCATAGGTCTTCTTTAGCATGAGAGTGCATAATGCTGAATGCATCTGGGCAACCGCAGTAATGTACGCAAGCATGGGGTCAACCATCGACAACTAGTGATGGCACTGTGGCTCACTTGAAACCTGCATCATAATAAAAAATCACAGCAACTTTAAATTAATGTAAGGGAACATATCGTTAATTCTATTTATAAAAATATATAGCGAATACTTGAAGATGTACTGAGTTACTGAAC
>LBNU01002273.1:30140-45800 GCA_014162995.1 Artemisia annua
CATGAAATTTCGAAAAAGGAATATCCTGTTTGCTTGAATTATTTGCACACATATCATTTCCACATATATTTTCCTTATTTCCAGGGATTTTCACTCATAATTAACCTCCCTAATTTACCTCCTTGTGTTTCTCCCGAATTTGTTGAAATTTTTTTTCAAAATCTTACTAAAAGTAGTGATGTTTCCACGTGTCATTCTTTTAGAATTTTGGGAGAGTTTTTGGATCTAAAAATAGCAATCACACTTGTTCTATATATAGGTTGAGATATAAAATTTCATAAACAAAATGCTAGGAGGAAACAACGCGAGAAATTCTTAAAAATATTGGATAACCTAGTCTTTTCTCTCTCTGTGTGGCGACCAAGGAGAAACCGTAAAAAACAAAAATTGCATCCACACAATCAATTTTCTGCCTTAATCTTCTTTTCGTCTTGGATCTTAACTACTACCAATCTAATTATTCTATCCCTAACTCGTTTTATTCCTTGGTTATTCAGATCTAATCGTCTTTGGTTAAGTCTGACCGATTAGGTTTTTGAAATGTTTTTTAGGTTGGTTATATTAGATCGATTAACGTTTATTACTACTTTTCTGTGTGCTTAATGTTTATTATCATACAACTTTTAAACCCTAATCGACATTCTTAAACACACATATTCATTGGTTGTGGGTTTCTGCTGCAACACATGGGTTTTGTGTAACAATGATCAGTTTATGTTTGGTTGTTGATTTTTGCATCTGGATTTGGCATAATCGGTGTGCTGTTTGCATGGTCTGATTATGGAAAAGGGGTTTTTGAGTCCGAAAGGAAGAGGGAGAGGTAAGGGCATCAAGGATAAGCAAAGCTCGTTGGTTGTTGATCCTGTTGAGGCCAATGATTATGTTAATGAGGCGTTTGATGCTCCTATTACTGTTATGAATAACTTGGAACTTAATGCTGACTCGTGTCCTTTGTTGAACACGCTGGGAAATCTAAGTGGTCAGAGTATGATGCGATTAACAAACCGAGCTTGGATTCGTCTAGTTCAAACCTAATGCTGAAAACACTAAAGAAACTGGCTCGTATGCTAGGTTTTTTAAAAGGAGTATCGAGTGGGGAAAATGCTAACTTTCGTAAATTGTTAGTACCGGCTGGGAATGGTGCAGACGTTGTTGTTTCTATGGAGTCTGTCCGTATTGTTCAGGAACGATTTGGTAATTCTGTGTATGGCTTCTTTCTGGGTAAGCTTGTAGCATGCCTGGTAATGGAAAACTGTGTCAAGAATACTTGGGAGTAAATTTGGAAGGATTATTTTTCTTCAAGTTCAACTCTAAGGTAGGTATTGATGCTATGCTTGAAAATGGTCTGTTTAATTTGCAACGTGCCATTAATTCTTAAAAAATGGTCACTGGATGCGAAAATTATGAAGGAGGATAATTGTAATGTTCGGTTTGGGTTAAGCTTCATGATATTCCTATTATTGCATTCATGGAAGATGATTTTAGTGCTGTTGCAACCAAACCAGGCACCCCATTGATGCTTGATTCTTACACGTATACTTTGTGCATGGAGTCATGAGGTAGGTCGAGTTATTCACATGTCATGATTAAGTTTAGAGCTGATTTGGGAGAATACACCCTCGTGGTGGCGGTACCAAAATTTGAGGGTGAGGGGTATACTATGCACACTATTCGTATTGAGTACGAGTGGACACCTCCAAGATGCTCAACTTGTAAGGTATTTGGTTACGTTCTTAATGAATGTCCTAAGAAACTTGTCACAGATGCTATTAAGAACATGAAGACGCCAAAACAAGCTATACGTGGGGTTCAGATTCGTTTGAAGGCTAAGTTCGCTTATCAACCTAAGGTACTAAGGAAACCGAAAGTAACTAATGATAACCATGATACTACGGTTCCTTATACTTCGAAATCGTCTGATGTATTAAGCTTGATGGTTGATGTGGAAGAACGAGAGAGTCCTAAAGCTTCGACATTTGATAGTCCAAGTGCTACATCTCTGGCTGTAAGGATTAATGAAATAGAAAGTCAAATGATTGATACGAAGCTTGTGCTGTCGGGTGATAATTGAAAACCACTTCCTATGCAAAAGGAGGCTAATGTGACATCGGTATGTAAACCTATTACTACTATGAAAAGCAAGGGGAAGATTTGGATTGTGATGAAGTTGACGATATTGATGATGACATGGATCGATATATGGCTAATCAGAATCGTAGTGTTGGGGGAGCTAATGATACAAGTCTCATTGAGTATGAAGATTATGATGGTTATGATGATAACGAGTATGATGTTAATGACTTATATAAGGAACAACTTGCTTTCTATGAGGCGTGAGGTATCCGTATCCGTGGTAGAGTTAGGAAGTAGTTCTAGTTTTGTTGTTGGCATTTTACTTTAGTAGGTTCATAAGATTGGATTGTCTCTCTTGTAGTTTTTGTTTGAAGCATAATAGGTGCGTTTGTTTGCCTGTAATAGGCTGAGATGTGAGATTCACCATCATCCTATGTACTTAATTATTTTTTGGAGTAATATATTTTACCGAGGAAACCCTTTACCATAAAAAAAATGCTTGGAGCAATTCTGGAACGCTTCTTCAGGAGCATTTAAGATTGGGGCAGTTGGTTATGTTTCAAATGCTTGTTGAGGTGTTGCCAAACAAGTAAATGTTTATTGCTTTCGCTCCTAAATACTTCCAAAAGCTTGTTGCCAAACGTAACCTTAGGAAGAGAGAAGTGAGAGTGAAACGATATAAGTATATTGGTTAAATGCTAATGGTAGATGTAAAAAGACGAACATACCCTCACGTGGGTATCACGTTTCAGTGCTTAACGAGTATTATTGAGATCCGTTAAAGGGAAGGACCAACAACAGATAACGTTTGACAGTTAAGAACAAACGGCACATTTTTTTTGGGTCAAAGGGACGAAAAGCTACGGTTAACGCAAACCACAAATACGAACTGCATAATTTACTCAAACCACTGTAAACCAATTTGAATAGCTTGTCAAAGCACATATATATGCTTATTGCATTTTGAAATAAAAATTGCAGGATTGTGTTTGGTAGGTGTTGAGAGCGGGTTTTTACTGTAGGTTGTATGAATTTTCACTTGTACTCGTTTCTATTTGGTTTTAGATGTAACAGTAGGGTCGTTCATCGATGTTGTAGTCTTAGAAGTAGTGTTGTTAGTATCATTTTTGATTTTTGTGTCAATGAAATCTAGGTTCACTACAAGAAAAAGAACCTTTAGTGACCAAACTTCGGTGACGACATTTTATTTTGGTCACTATTTATATGAAAATAGTGACGATATAATTTTTCGTCATTATTTTTGGTCATCGGTAGAAAGTCAGTGACGAAACTTAAAGTGGTCACTATTTAGTCACTAAATTACATGAATAGTGACGAGAACTTTCGTCATTAAGTATTACTGACGAAATTTTAGTCACCATTTCACATATTGCCAATTCTATAAGGGCATTTAGATATGTACTTATTAAAAACTTGCATATTCATATATTAATCTAAAAATCGTAAACACTATTAAACGTTACGATAAAAAACTTGTATTGTAGAGAAATATGCAAAATTGCAAATATTTAACTTTTTTTTTATGTATTCTCCCTAAACAAGTGCAATACCCATGCGTTGCTCGGGTATTTGAAAAAGTACACTATAAATTATTTGAAATTGACAAAATACATTTCTAAAAAAATTAACCACTTCCAGACCCGATCTCATTTGGAAATTACTTTACATCCCTTACCACACTATACATCTCTATAAAAAATATGAAAATAAAAGACCAAAAGACGGATCAACCACTTCCAGACCCGATTTCATTTCTCTATAAAAAATAAAAATTATCTCACTGTTTCATTATCCAAACACTGTTCATTATCCAAGCTCTCATTCGTTCTCATTTGTGTTACGGATCAAGCTCCAAGCTCTCATCAGTCGGATCAAGCTCTCATCATCTTCATTCTCATTCGTTCTCATTTGTGTTACGGATCAGTCGGTTGTATTACGGATCGAAATCATTTGTGGTACGGTTCGTATTTCATCTAACTTCACTGCTTGTTATGCTAATAAATTTGATTGTTAGGTTTAAATTAGGGCTTGTAACGTGTTTGAGTGATTTAACTGAATTAGGTGAAATTAGTTGTGGCACAAGTGTTTGATGAAATGCCTCAATGAAAAATTTAGGGCTAAAATTATGCCTCTGTTATATTTTATTTGATTGTTATGTTAAATTTTGTGGATAATTGTGCTATTTAGTAAAAAGCTGTTTTACTGGATAATTGTGTAAGTGTTTTAGTGAGTCAAGTAGACGATAAGCTCCTAAGTACGCGGATTGATAATTGTGAATCCATAAAGTGTTTTAAT
Source organism: Artemisia annua (assembly GCA_014162995.1). Taxonomy (NCBI): domain Eukaryota; kingdom Viridiplantae; phylum Streptophyta; class Magnoliopsida; order Asterales; family Asteraceae; genus Artemisia; species Artemisia annua. The sequence continues at coordinate 34,530 of LBNU01002273.1, forward strand.
GAATCCAGAAAGTGAGTCTTGTAGAACGCGGATTGATAAGCTCCTCTGTTATAAGTGTTTTAGTGAATCCAGAAAGTGAGTCTTGTAGAACGCGGATTGATAATTGTGTTTTACTGATGGGAGGATGAGTTTGGGGGTATTTGGTTTAGCTTATAATCTGGGCTTATGGGGTTAGTGTACTTTGGAGAAGCATATAAGCTAATTTTTATTGGTGTACGAGTTTATTAACTTTAGCTTATGGCATTTTTAAGCCTATAAAAGTTGAAGTTAATAAACTCGTACGCTGATTCAGTGAGCTTATGGGCCTTTTATATAAAATCACAATATAAAACTTAGCTTATGGCATTTTTATTAACTTTAGCTTATGGCATTTTTAACCGTCACTGACACACATTTTTATTAACTTTAGCTTATGGCATTTTTATTCCTTCATATGTTTATAAATGAAAATTAGGTCGGAATAGATATGGTTATAGGTGGAATTAGGTCGGAGTTTTTTTTTTTTTTTTTTTTTTTTTTTCCGGAACTAACATCGTCGTTAACTGATTGGGGCTTGTTTACGGTTATGTACATAGGTTTAGGTAGTCTGTTTTATAGTCGATTTTCAATTATATTATTAATCAGGTACTTATCCAAGTTATTTCGAGATTTCTATATGCTTAAGCGTTTAATATGCATACTATGTTTCGTCGAGTATATAGATTCTGATGATTGATGGATAATAACATATAGTTTGCTTCACAAATAGTGATTTCATAGCGGCTAACTTGGTTAAACTAATTGAAAATGCTTAATTAGGTGTACAATTGGTCTACCTTTTACTGATCATAATGTAAGTTCCTTATTCTAACGTGATTAACTTATATAATCTGGATTTATAGGATTTATAGGATGTACTCCTTGATTAACTTATATAATAGATAGGTTATTCCTCACAGGAGGTAAACACAACTAACTCATCTTTGCCGGTTCATGCCATAACAAGCAGTCGGAAGTAGTTTCAAGTTTATCTTGAAAACTTTGAGGTCCTTAAGCATTTTAATTCTTTTTGCAGTTGAATTTTAAGGAATCCAGTTTCTATTCAACGAATCAAAGTGCTTAAGCCTTTTATGGTTATATATGTTTCAGTGCTTGCTTGAACCAGCGATGTCGTGATTTTCTTTGTCAAGCCACAAGTTAGCATATCTCCATGCTGTCTGATCCTTTTATGGTTATTTTGTTAAATCTCTTTACTATATATATGTCTTCTGCTATATTTCCGTGTTTTATCTGACTTGCATTTTTCTTGTATTGCTTCTGTCTCTGAAATCTTGTAAAATTTTGTTGAATGATAATAAGAAGAATGAAGTATAGTAACTCCTTTTTAAATTTCTTTTTTATGTTACTAAGACTTGAACATTTTCAATATTTGTAACATAGAAGAATAAGTTAATTGTCCCATGACCAGTCTCCTTTATCTTTTTCGCCTTTGCTGAAGGTGTCACAAAACTTGCATTTGTGTTTTCTTAAAAGAACAAAAAATGTTTCTGGTGTTTAATTAATAAAGAAACCCTTTACATCAATAGTGCGCATACTGTTGAAACTTGAATTCGAAATTAATTGTATCACAGTGGATGATTGTGATTAGCTTAGTTTTAGCTATAGTAGTACTAGTTCAGCGTAAGTGTTTATATATTGATCCGAGTAGACATTTTATTGCTTTGACTACCGTTCACGTTTACTGATTAGTACTTTGCTGATATATAGAACTTTATATGATGTTCACATTCTGTGATCATTTGTGATAAGCGTAGTTTTAGTTGTTGTGAGTATTGAATGATTGTTAGCATGGAGCTAGTGAAATAGTTAAATAGTTAAACAGGTTTGGTATGTGCCAGACCTTAAATAATTACATTATTGGAAGTTAACATAATTCCAGTTGATGGTTTACATGCTAATAATAACTTTTGTTTATATACAGGATAGAGAGATGGAGAATTCAAGTCATAAAAGCCTCAAACATATGTCAAGGAAAACCAAGGTGAGATTTGTAAGTTTGACCTTGAAATGTGGTGATTACCAAGAAACGTTAGCGTGAAAAAGTTCAAAACAAAATGATTGGCAATTAACAAGGAACTTCATTTTTTGTTTATTTACAGATATCTCATCTTTTGAGAGTGAATTCTAACAACTCAAAGACGGTATATTCCCAATAAAGCTAACATTTAAAGTAACTTTTTAACAGTAATTATTCTGAAAGAGTGTTAGTGTTCCTCAGATGAAAATAGGTGGGCCCGGAAAAGGAGTATTCAGAAGCAACGATCATCAGAACAAGCCAAGCATCATCAAGCCAAGCAGTAGCAAGCCAAGCAGTAGTACCAGATGTGACATTTATAGGGGACAAGGTTATTTACTCATGCAAGATGAAATAGTAGTTAAGAGTCTTTGAGTTTGAAATATATAAACCAGTTTCCATTATGTGCAGGGTAGTGAATGAACCGCTTGAAAGCATTTCGCATGATCTTGGTTTCAATGTGAATAGCCTAGCAGAAGGTATCTTTTTGTTTTCACAGAATCTGCAAACTTTAAGCTATCTGCATTTAAACTATAGCTTATTATCTTCTGTGTGTGGTAAATGAAGGTCTGGTGGTTAGTACGTGTCTTGGTGGTGCCTTCATTGGTTCTCTGTTCAGTGGTTGGATTGCTGATGAATTTGGGTGCCGCAGGACTTTTCAGCTGTGTGCTTCACCTCTGATCATCGGTACTGCTTGTAGGTAATAATCTTTACGAGAAGAAAAATGTTTGACTTGGCACGTTGAAATGTTCAACTGTTTCTTAACAAACTTTTGACCTCTCTACCCATTTGTAAGTAAATGGGCTGAAATATCCTTGCTTTCTGCATTTTTAATTATACCCGCTTGACCCATTAGTTATCAAGCGTAATAGCAATCATAAAAAAACTTAAGCAGATCAATGAAGAGCAGCGAGAAAGCTTGATGGATGAACTAAGAGGTGATAAGTAAATTTGTTAGTGAAGCAGTGGCTGCAATCTGTGACGCCAAGTTAAAGAGTTCAGATAGCTGCAGTTCAGGTAATTACCACATAGTTGTGTACACACATACATGTACCAGGACCTGCTTTATTTTCACTTGTATCACAGGCTTGATTCTATTGATAAATTTTCATGTTATTAGGTCTATTCTTTGCTTCACCAATGATATAGAGACTTTTCCCCTACTTTGGTTCAAGGCCTCCTGAAAACCTTCTTTCCTGGGAAATCTGTAGATGATGTAGATGCAGACAGGAACTTGAAGGCCTTGAAGAAACGCAGTGCTTTTAACCTTCTACTGGAACTGTTCTTTGATGGTGTCAAAGACATGTTTCCAATGATTAGGGAACAAATTGTGTTAGATGAATTTGATAGGTTATTAGTTAGGCTTGGGTCGAGTTTCGACCATACTTTTTGTAAAATCAGTTTTTGTGACTGAAATTTATTATGTAAGATTTTCATTGCCAGAGGCTTTTGGATTTTAGTTTGTTACTTTGTTTGCATAAACATTTAAGCAGTAAAATGAAAACTAGATCTACTTTTTGTTATATGCTTGTAATTAGTGACGACGTATTTGGTCTCTAACTCTTGGTAGTCTGTGACGACTTTCTCGTCACTAAGAGTAAATACCAGTGACGATTTTTTCGTCACTATCAAACCTGTGACGAAAATTTTCGTCACTAATGGGATTAAAAGGTGACGATTAATTTGGTCACAAATTAGTGACGAAGCATATATTCGTCTCTAATTGATTTTGTGACGGAGCTTTAGTGACGACTGGTGACGACTTGAGTTTCGTCACTGAACCATTTTGTGACCACCTTTTACACTGTTAGTGACGAAACCGTTTTCGTCACTAAAGGCCAATTTTCTTGTAGTGGTTCTTGCTAGTTTGTACTTATCTATATTATGTATTCGCCGTTCAAAAGGAATATAAATTCATCAACTCATTTTACTGACAATTGCATTAATCAAAACTTAACTAATCACCTATCTACTCACGAAACGTGATATTAATTAGCAACCTTAGACACACCCTAGTTTAGTCTTAGTTATCTTGGCATTAGCCAATCAAAACTTAACTAGTCACCTATCTACTCGATAATTCTAAGCAACTAATTGACTGCCTCCATAAGAGTAGACTTCCTTCAAGAAAGGGTCATTATATTGGAACTGTTGGTTCACACCAGAAACCTAAAAGGTAAGGTACTTTTTTGTCCACATCCTTTTAGTTTGAGTGAATGAATACACATCATCCACATACACGTGAAATCCCACACTATATAGTAAATGACCCATTTCATAACCTTTCTAACCATCATATATTCACTTATCCTTATTTTTATACAACACTAAAACTAACTATCAAAACAATCTTGTTATGGCTCCAGACAGAGATACCCTATTGGCTTCATACAATAATGCTAAAAGCAATCTCCAAAAGCCTTCAAGGTTATCGATGGAGACCTTACAAAGAACGATATCCGATATCTCCTTTGAGCTAAGCAAAGAAGTTGATGATGTTGTTGCTGATCAGTTAAACCTCCCCACTATTTCAGAAGTTGAAGACGCAAAGTGCGAGTGTTGCGGGATGTCTGAGGAGTGTACCCCTGAGTACATTGCACGAGTGCGTGAGAAGTTTTTGGGAAAGTTGATATGTGGGCTATGTTCTGAGGCCGTGAAGGAAGAGATGGAGAAAAGTGGAGGGAAGATCGAAGACGCCTTGAGCGAACACACTAGAGTTTGTGTGAGGTTTAATAGGTTTGACAGAACGAATCCCGTTTTGTTTCAAGCCACTGCTATGAAGGAGATGCTGAAAAAAAGTCAGGATGGAAATAGGGCTAAGTCTCTTAGCCCTAGAGATCAAAAGAGAGGTTATGGTAACGTTATTAACAAAGGCGGTCTTACTAGGAGTTCAAGTTGCATACCTTCGATCACAAGGGAGATTAGTGACCGAAAGGTTGTCAACTGAACGACCAACATGTTACCGACAGATGCTCAGTGATCACCATCATCAGAATACAAACCTTTTTTTAGTGTCATCTCTCGATCTTACCACAAGTGATCGCGCTCATTACCGCCCGTGAATTTTATCTTTAGATCTCTTTCTTTGTACATACTATAAGCTTCTTCTTTTAGATGTTAACTTGAAATAAGTTCTCTACTTAGGCTAAAGTTCCCTAGCCTTGGAAGGCCCGGGATAAATTAACCCGAGATGTATATAAGTGAAAAGTTAATATGTGACATGTTACCTTGAGTGTTCAATCCATATGTTTATGAATGTATATTAACGAATATAATGGCCGGCGCACGCGTTTCACTAAGGTTCTTATAGATAATTTAAAAAACCTGAAGTTTATATATAAGACAAAATTAGGTTTTAAGCATGTTTATTCATCAGCCGTTAATTTAAAGAATACTTTAGAAGCAAAGTCTCCAAGAACAAATACTAAGAATAATAGTTTATGTGCTTCACACATTACATTTATGGGGTGTTTGGGATCGTGTTTTTATGGATTATCTGATTATCACAACTGCAAAATTCAGGTCTATTAGTGTCACGGTTTGACCAATTTAAATCTTTTTAGATACTTTTAAAGATTTATACATGAAAAAGAATTGCATAAAAGTAAAAATAAATCAACTTCACAAAAATGTAAAAAATATGGCATTTATTTGTGATTTTAATTATCTGGTTATCATCTTTTTATTTTTCAGTATGTCTTATTTTTTCAAAAGATTAATTCGTTATAGTATATCTTGTGTTTCGGATTGAAAACTTATAAAATTATTTGGTCTTGCGGCTAAAGTCTCTACTAAGGCTTCCCATTCATAATCCTCGATCTATGTAGTGGTGCAGACAACTATGTGGATTCTTTTGGAGTTACAGAAATGAATACGTCTTTGCCTTTAAAAGACCAAAGGTTGAGCTCAGATTCAATGATATCAAGCACTTTTCTTTCATCCAGATTTCCTATAAGCATTGGAAATTTTCTGTTGATTGGATCGAGTGCTTCAATTACCACATTGACACTCATCAGATATCATTGTAGTTGTTTTGTTTTCTTCGCTCCTAGTTACTTGCTAGGATGGTAATCCAAATTGCCGTGTACTAGAAAAACCTTGCAAGTTTTTGCTTACTACCGCAAATTGCAATTAAAGATACTTTCATGTATACTGAAAATTGATCGACTTTACAAGTTTTTGCTTGCTAAAACATAAGATATGTGTATCGTGCACAAAACTGCTCATCTTCGTTTTTTATATTTCTAAGATTAAAAGCATCTTTTATATATCTGATATTCCGATAGCACTACGGGCCCCATGAGCAACCCATAAAAATACTAAGAGCACTCGGTACCAAACTCCACAGAGCGCATTATTGGCCTATAACGCGACCATATGGCACCAGCCCATACCATACCCCAAGTTATAAAGCCCGAAGCTAAATTCACCAGCCAAGTTATAAGGCCTTGATTTTTTTTTAAAGTTTTAAAAACAGTGGGCTCGAGAGTGTTCTCTAACTTTAGTGATGAAGAGAGGGNGATAGCACTACGGGCCCCATGAGCAACCCATAAAAATACTAAGAGCACTCGGTACCAAACTCCACAGAGCGCATTATTGGCCTATAACGCGACCATATGGCACCAGCCCATACCATACCCCAAGTTATAAAGCCCGAAGCTAAATTCACCAGCCAAGTTATAAGGCCTTGATTTTTTTTTAAAGTTTTAAAAACAGTGGGCTCGAGAGTGTTCTCTAACTTTAGTGATGAAGAGAGGGTGTTTCTGAGTTAAGTTATAGGTTCAGAGTTGTACTCAAATGCCTAAAAAGTTTGATGAAATGTGCCCTAATGATGGACCGCAAGTATTTTCTTTCAGAAAAATTTGATGAAATGTGCCCACTATGCATATTCTTCCACACAAATGCCTAAAAAGTTGCACTCTTTTAGTTTTCATGCATTGAAATAAAAAAAAACATCAAGACTACTCTTTCTCTGTGTATCTGCACCCCTTTTTACATTGTAAAATACAATTCCAAATGAATGATAGAAATTGATACATACCATTCAAACAATATTATACGATACATGTGAAACATCTACAGATTCCGGTGACTGATTGATGTGACACTATGTGTCAGGTAAACAGCATCTGCCATGTCCGATTATACAATATGTTAGATACTACTTTTCTGTTTTTCTTTCACTTATATATACCTTTAAGTCACGTTTTCCTCAATATGCATCATTTCTAATCACTCCAATATTTCATTCCCCCTCAAAGTATTCCTTATTTTTCCAATCTAAAGTGCAATAGAAAATCCTTGATCACCTCACGATGTTAACCTGTTGCTTCATTAGTTCTTCCAATTTCTAAATTAATGGCTTTCTCCCTCATTTTTTTTATTTGTGTCTTCTTTGCGTATCTAGGAGTCCTGGGGATTGAGGTTGATATACCTTGAAAGGGGTTGTCGTCAATCAAAGGCTATTTGCATCCGTTTTGCAAAGTTAGTTGCTGAGAGGTGGATGATGATATATGCATACAAATGGAGTTCTAGAAAAATGAGTATTATGATATTGCATCATAAGTATGATATGTGCGATAGTATTTTTACCTTGAAATACCGATCCAAAGTTCCTAGATTGTGTACTGTCTCTCCATTAGCCTCATCCGTTTTTTTTTCATACATAAGTTGCAAATAAATAATCATATTATGATGCATTCTTATATAGATATAACACTAGATCGACGTAATAACTTCGCTAAGTCACATGTGAAGGCCCTCATCACTTCACGTTAGGTTGAGCGGTCACTCAACCACTTCACTTGAAGCTCTCATCGCTTCACGTCATGAAGCTTCGGCGATGAAAGCGACTTGATGGTCAATTAGAGCTACCACTTTTGCCATATCCTCATAACCATGGCATAGAGTGACCTTGGTTTCGAACAATGACCATCCTTTAGTGTGTTGTTAAATTGTCTAAAGAAATTTTGTTTGCATCACAGTTTTCTCTATCTTTACTTTTCAAAATGATGTAATTTTGGCTCTCGTTGTTTTTAATGTTTTGTACTTGAGTTGATTTATAATTCTTGTGATGTATTATCCATTGTATTAGATATGGTACTTTTACGATTAGTACAATGCGTATGTTTGCCGTAACACAAGTAAAACTTCATTAATACGTAACTTTTAGATTCGACGACACCATATCATAGTTTAAATCTTGTTAATTTCATTCTAAGAAATCCTTCTAAACAACAACTTCACTACCCGACACCTTCGTCACCGAAATGGACGATGAATTCAATGAAGAGGATGTCTTAACCTGCTTATGTCGTTAGACTTAATACAAGTTTGGCACTTTAAAAGGGTCAAACTTATCTTCTTCACTTCAGATTCTATACGCACATATAGAGATACAACACTAGCTTGGTGTATAGTGATCAAGACCTATAAGAGTACAAATACTCAATAGAACAAAATGACATGATCTATACATTATTTTTTTGGGTAAACTCGGGTCTTCATATGTCTTTGCAGGATGTTATTTTTGCGTTTTATAAGAGACTGTAAACAACATCGATGTATATCACATAGGGTTAAAATAAGTGATCCGATGTGAGCAATATCTTTTGCGCGATTAGCTTAAGTTATATGTGATATTGTCATAATTAATGACATTATCAAGTTTATTATTTTTTTAATACACTACTGTACATATTACTACAAGAAATCTGTTGATTACCCAGAAACCAGATTTGTGGGTAAAAGGCTTAAATTCGTGGGTGATTGGCTAATACCCATGAATTACCCACGTAACTATTTAAATGGGTAAAACCTTCGAGGCTAATTATCTACCCACAATATTTCTAATGCGTGGCTAAGTTTCCCATGAAGTATTTAGTGGGTGATTTTGTTAATTCGTGGGTGAATATTTTATGGGATTTTCATAGGTACCACGAAAGTACCCATACATATTATTGTGGGTAAATCCGTGAGTAAATTATCCACAAACATTGCCTTTAATAAAATGCTAATTTGTGGGTAAATATTCTTTTTTACGAATTCCTTCCCGTTATAAAACCCACTATTTAACCTAGGGGTGGCAATTCTCGACACGACACGATAAACGACACGAACCTGACACGAAGTTAAACAGGTTTGGGTTGAGGATAAACAGGTTTGGGTCAAAAACAGGTCAACCCATCTAACCCGTTTAATAAACGGGTCGTGTTTGGGTTGAGTAAGTGTTAAACAGGTTAACACGTGAACCCGTTTAAATATATATGCCTTTAAAAATAAAATATATAACTTTAAAAATAAAATATATAACTTGGGTTTAATGTTGGATAAGGATTAAACGTATCTTGTTATATACTTAATATGAGTGAATTACAATTATAAATTAGATATTATTGAAATTGACCCTTATAACTCATATATCATATTGTCGTATAGTTATTTGTATTTTATCTTTATCATATTTTAGATCATTATATCATTTTTGCATTTAAACTAGTTAAATCAACAAACCACCAACCTTATTCATTGTTTGACCTATTTACTTAAACAGGTTAAACGAGTCATAAACGGGTTACGTGGGTTATGCAGGTATGGGTTAGGGTTGAGCTTCTTGACACGATTAATAAATGGGTCGTGTTTGGGTCGAGGTTATTTCAACCCGCGAACCCGAATAGGTCAACACGAACACGACTCGATTGACACCCCTAATTTAACCATGGGACATAACCTTAATGACACATTTCTAATAAAGCAAAAGCATTTAAGGTATACATATATAAACAGTCAAAGAAGATCCAAAACATAAATACTAGAATGAAATTATATTCAACTGATATATCACAAGTACAATGTAGAAACTGGTTTCATCCAACATCTATTTATAATAGAGTACGGAGTAATAAACAAACAAAAATGTATAGCCATAACTTGGAAGTTCCAAAGCAATTTAACAACATATGCAACACGCACGAGCCATGTCAAAGTGAAGTAGCGTAGCAAAGAAGCCCCAAATCCTTGATTTGGCCAGGAAAGACATTCAAGGAACCATCTCTCAAAATCCCTTGTGGTTTTCACATGCTAGTGTTCACTTGGAGAGTCATCCATTTTTGTCAAAACCTACGCATCATAAGTATGTTATTAACTTCACATTAAAATTATTTTTAACGAACTCGAGTAAATATAAAATAAAATTCAAACACCAAATTAAAGTAGTTGACATTACCAACAAAGATGCTCGTTCTATCACAATGGTGTATTTGATCTATTTAACACTTCTTATCCCTTATGTTATGTGGAGTAGCCTGCATATTAAGAAAATTCATGTTCATTTCAAGTATATCATAACCATGATGTTTGAGTTACAATACTTAAAGAGAAATGAATGCATGCTTCAAGTATAAATTAAAAAAAGAGTTAATTACTTAAATGGTCCTTGTGGTTTGTTGATTTTTACGGATCTTGTCCCTGTGCTTTTTTTTAAGCGGGTTTGGTCCCTGTGCTTTTAGAATGTTACGGATCCTGTCCCTATTTCGACCCAACTTCAAACGACCGTTAAAAAGGACCTCAGTTGAATTAAATGGACTAACATGAGGGCTAAACTTGTAGGTTTTCCCTCTCAAAATACAAACCACAAGGACGATTTATGTAATTTACACTAAAAAAAAAAAAAAAAAAAAAAAAAAATTTAATTTTCTTATACGAAATTTTTTTAATTTTATTATAAAAAGAAAAAAAAAACTTTTAAATTTTTATTATACGAAATTTTTTTAATTTTATTATAATAAAATTAAAAAAAATTAAAAAAACTTTTTAAATTTTTTTAATTTTATTTAAAAAAATGATAATAAAATTAAAAGTTTTTTCTTTTTTTTTTAATAATAAAATCAAAAAATTTTCGTATAATAAAAATTAAATTTTTTTTTTATAATAAAATTAAAAAATTTTCGTATAAAAAAATTAAAAAGTTTTTTTTTTAATAATAAAATCAAAAAATTTTCGTGTAATAAAAATTAAAAAGTTTTTTTTTAATAATAAAATTAAAAAATTTTCGTATAAAAAAATTAAAAAGTTTTTTTTTAAATAATAAAATCAAAAAATTTTCGTATAATAAAAATTAAAAAGCTTTTTTTTATATAAATAATAAAATTAAAAAAATTTCGTATAAGAAAATTAAAAAGTTTTTTTTTTTTTTTTTTTTTTTTTTTTTTTTTTTTTTT
>LBNU01002274.1:2697-20532 GCA_014162995.1 Artemisia annua
GTAACTTGAAAATATATATCTACGAGTGGAATAGAATGCAAATGATGTCGTGATGCAATGTAGACTAACCCTAGTCTAGGAAATGTACGATGGTTGAAAATGTGACTTAACCTACCCGGTCTCGTCAAATGAATACCCGTAAACCCTGTTTACGTGAAATGTTGAATTGAAATTCAATGAATAGAAAAATGTCGGGAATAATGAATTGACCTGAAAATTTGAGAATTATGACAGTTGAGGTCCCAATAGTTTAACATAAGTTTACAAATACATAAATTTAAAAGTTTAAAAATATTGAATGAAACTTTTATTTAAACATGAGCCATCATATAGATATCCATTTCTTGCACCGCCTATCCAAGCTGAAGTCACTTACGGACCTGAGATAAACATGCTAAAAGGTCAACACAAAGGTTGAGTGAATTCATAGAGTTTAATAAGTAATTAGTTGAATACAAGATAATTCAGTTTAAAATACGATGAGCTACGTTGTTATACGCCCATAATTAAGTTGACATGTAACAAATACAAGTCGGGAAATAAGATTTATAGCATTGAGCTCATGAAACCGAACCTTAACCTAGATTTAACATTTGCCCCGGTAGGGTAATATTTGCCATTTACCACATATTTCTCAATATTATGTGACCGTTGAAAGATGGGCGCTACCCATTCGGCCAGGCTGGTTAATGCCCAATATGCATATTCATAATATTAGCGTTCACACAAAATTAACGGTTCATGATGAGGACTTAATTGGCAAGAGATACTCAATGTATATAATCATGTAATCGGGTCAAGCATACCAAAAACTACTTGTATTCAGTTTGTAAAACTAGCATGTATCCCCCTCGCGAGGTTTATAAACAATTTAAATGAGTAAAAGCGAGGCTATGAACTCACCGTGAGCAAATGAAACAGCAAGGAACAAGCAAGATAAGAAATAGCCGCGAAGTTCTACGAGCAACCTAAATAGATATACGCTTGTCTTAGGTTTATAAATAAGGATGCAATAATATTTATATGTTATATAGGTTATAATTTTAATTATGCTTGGTACATAATATCGAAACAATCATCAAACTTAATTTGACATTATAAAGTGACTACAAGTGTGAAATATATACTTTTACAAAACTTCAAGTATGAATTACTTATTAGTTCATAAGTCCAAAATAAGTCCAAAAAGGTTCAAGTTAAGTCCAAGGGTTCAATTTTAATCTAAAGGTTCAAAATATATTAAGTGGTTCAAAATAAAACTTAAAGGTCCAATTACATAAGTTATTGCTTTTACATGTTTAAATTTTATAAAAGCTGATGAATTTTTAGTACCTTATTCACTTTCAAGAATTCGCTACTCGCAAACCGTAAGCCCAAAAATTATGTTCTTCATATCCCCGGAAAGGTATTTAAATGTATTAACAGTATTTTTGGGTCCCACTAAATCAAAATTTACTTAACAATAGTCAAATAATTAATTTATCCTCACTAACCAGTTCTGAATTTATCAATCTCACAACAGTCCCACGAAAAATGTGATATCTCAAGTTCTACAAGCCCGATTAATTCCCCGTTTGCGGCCACGTTTAAGTTAAGGTGTTACCTACATTTCATAAAACTGGGCCAAGTAGTGAAAATAAACATATCACTGAGATTTTTACCATTTAAATCTGCAACTCAGAATCTGGCATGTTTCACGAAAATATTTCTAGTTTAATCATCGTAATGAGTTATCCGATGAAATACCCGTCAAAATGACCACAAGACATAGGGCTACAACTACATATTTTTAGTTTAGGTCCAATGTTTACTGATTAAATCAGTTTATTCCGTTTCTACCCCTAGTCCAGATTCACAGTTTGCATGTTTAGTCCTTTAGGGTTTTCTAGTGATTAAACTTATGTACCAAGCCTAACCAAGCATGATAACTCATATAATATACAAATACATCAAATAATATTACATTTACAGTAGTGAAAGTAAAAATAAAATGAAAAAGGGAGTGGAGAGTTTCCTTACAAAAGTGGAAGAACAAGAAATATCAAGAACAAGGACACTAGACCTAGATTAACCCAACAATACTTGCACCATTTCTTTACCCCATGACAACCAAGTTTTTAACCACCAAAACCCTTTGTAATAAATTGACAATCACAGCCATTGACACATCTTGAAAGCCTTTTAAAAACACTCTTGAATCAAGTCTTTGAAGAGGAAAAATGATCAACAACAAACTAGCACCAAAGGACCTTCACTCTTGTGCACCAAATGTAACTAGAAAAATCAAACCAAAAGGGTTGTTTGTGCTTGAAACCCACGACCAAAAACAGCAAGAGGAGAGCTCAAAGTGGTTTTTGCATGTAGAAATGATAGTTTATGGAAGTTAAATGGTTTAAGTACCTAGTTTTAGAGTTAGTGGTAGACAAAAGACAATATAAATGGACATGTGTCTAAGGGATTATCACTATGACACCAAGTGTCTTAGTGACCACTTTTTGGCTGGAAATATATAGGGAGGGAATGGTGAGTGGGTATTTTGTGATTTAATTTGGTAATAGTAAGTGTTATGCAGGGTATTTTGCTCCCGGTAATTAAAAACGTGGAGTTTTAAAGACGCGTAACGTAAAATCGGGTAGTAATATAATGTAAAACATATAAATATGTTATCACTTGTGAAAATAACTAATTTTAGTATATTAGTTGAGTCATGGATTTATCGGAGTGTTTAAAGGTCGTTAAAACTGAAACCGTGAATTGAAAAACACGTTTGGTGACACCGGTTCTTGATAAAAGTGACGTAAACTATAAAAATGAAACGACAAATGTCAAACTCACTTTTAAATATGAGAATAGGTTAAAATGCATAAAAAAATGTAAAATTTTCATAGTCTAGAGTTGATTCACGTTGTTAAAACCATAAAACATAAATTTAAATCGCGTAAATCGTAAAAGGTGCAAGGTTTACGTAAAAATGGAAAAAGTGAATTATGACTTTTAAAAGATGATCGTAAGGAACTAAAAATACATAAAAAGTGTAGAGATGGCATAGCAAGTATTGGTTGAATTAACTTGAACGTGACACGACGTACGCGAATAAGTTCCGACGAAGTTAATTATAAAAAAAATGGTTAAATAATAAAAATATTATAATTAGTGACATGAAATTTACGAAATGTCACATCACGTACCCCTTAAGAGAGCGCCGTCCCGGAGCTCAACTAGCGTTATCTCCAGACGGTTCACTTGCGAAAGGATGAGGATACTCGTAAGGAATGAAGTCTAGAATAACTAACAATGCGGTTCGATTCTCGTCATCTAGAAATACGGTGTAGAGTAAGGTTGAGTATACGTGATAAAGATAGAGTGAGGATTTGTTTAGTTGTTTTGCTCGATCGTATGAATAATGCTGAATTATTATACTCACATAAGAATTTTGTGATTCTCGGAAATCAAGTTGAAGATCAATTAGACATAACCCATATATAACTATTCCCAATATTTGAAAAATCTAAGTCGAACATAGGTAGTCAGACTATGTTCCACTGTCCCTAAGTTAAATATAGGTGACTAGACTATATTTAACCGAGGTTCGATAAAATTTTCAAATACTTAACTTAGTTATATTCTTGATATGTCCATTGTTGGACAAGTATAGAGTTTTATAAGTATCTTATATATAAAGAGTGATATAAGTTTGTACATACGTAAGATTCAATCATACGTAAGTAGTATGAGTGTGTAACACAAGCGAATAAGGAAAATGCGCGCAGAAAAGGAAGTTTTAAGCAGTACAAAAAAATAGTTCACACTAGGACTGAATCACGGATCTTTACAATGAAGGTTTTAGAAGAGAACGACGAACAATAAAATAATAACAAAATAGTTCATGAGGCAATAATAAATCAATGGTTTTAGTTAATAAGACAAGGTCGAGTAATTTTTAAGGAGCAACACAATGGTTTAGAAGATAGTAGTAAACTAGTTTTACAAGGTAATTGACCAAATGATTTGTAAAGAGGTGACAAAAAGTAAATTTTGAACTAGTTAAAGCGGTTTATAAAATAGTAGTGAATAAGGTTATTAGTTTATAAGGTAGTAATGGGGTAATTCTTTGGGGAATAATAAATCCTTTTGTAATATAATGAAAGATGGTTTATATGACAATAAAGGACTTGTTTATAAAATAGTAGTGAATTTCTAAGGTAAATAAATAGAATATGATGGGCTTCATATAAAACACCGTTGTGTAAGGCCATGAAAAGATTTTTTTAAAGATCATAGCATCACTCACGATTTTTGAGAAAATAAATGAGACCACTATGTCACCCACAATGTATGAGAAAGTTTTAGCGGATCATCAAAATGAATAAATATGTATTTAATTGTTTAGTAATTTGGTGAAACATATATAATTAGGAGAGGTAGGGTTTGACATGATCCTTTGGAGGCTGAGTGTAAAGAATCGGATAAAACGTTTATAATAAATATCTTTATACAAATAAGAAGTAACGCTCTATTAATTAGGCATAATAGTCGAAAGAAGAATCAAGTGTATATGAATAGATCTTAAAGAGTACCAATGGTGGTGCTTAAGAAAATAAGCAAGAAATGCTCATAAAACATGAGTTCACGAGGAGTAAGGCAACCAATAGAAATTGATAAATCGTAAAAGGTTTCGATGTTACATGAAATTATATAACATATGGTGATGAAAGAGTTAAGAGACCATTGTAATCACATACAATGTCGGATAAATAAGAGAGACCATTGTAATCGCATACAATGTCGGATAAATGTGAGAGACCATTGTAATCACATACAATGTCGGATAAATAAGAGAGACAGTTGTAATCACATACAATGTCGGATAAATAAGAGAGACAATTGTAATCGCATACAATGTCTGATAGAGAGAGACCATTGTAATCACATACAATGTCTAAGAAATACCATCGTGTAACTCACAATGTTTAGAAGATGTTAGTATTCACATGGAGAAACTCCATTAAGAAAAATAGTGATGCTTTAGGAACAATCAGGATAGTCGGAAAAAAAATTATCTTAAGTACATATAGTAATATTCACTATATGTGTACGTATAGTAACGGTGCACTCGAAGATGTGTATAAATTTCTGGATGGAAATTCACAATGCACATGAATAGCATAAAATACAACTAGAAAGTTTAGTGCACAAAGTTTATATATAAGAGTGATACTTTCGCGGATTATCGGATGAGTTAAGAAATAATAATAGTGCTCCTATAATTATCCTTAATATAATTAAGATATACTCGAGGGAGTAATAGAAAATTCAGGAGTAGGCGCGCATGGATATCGGACAAGATGATGGATGCTCATGATTTTGAAAGGTAAATGATTATAGTCTAGGTTTTTAAAACAAAAAGACCTAGTTCACTATAATTTGTGCTCTGGTACCAATCAATAACACCCCCATTTTCGGAACGCAGCGGAATACAACATGGGGTGCTATTTATCAGTCACATAGTACAAGTATAGTAAACAACTTTAAAACAAAGTCGTTTTTAAAATTCACATTCGATAATTTATCAGAGTTGAGGTCCCAATAGTTTAACATAAGTTTAGAAATACATAAATTTAAAAGTTTAAAAATACTGAATGAAACTTTTATTTAAACATGAGCAATCATATAGATATCCATTTCTTGCGCCGCCCATCCAAGCTGAAGTCACTTACGGACCTGAGATAAACATGCTAAAAGGTCAACACAAAGGTTGAGTGAATTCATAGAGTTTAATAAGTAATTAGTTGAATACAAGATAATGCAGTTTAAAATACGATGAGCTACGTTGTTATACGCCCATAATTAAGTTGACATGTAACAAATACAAGTCGGGAAATAAGATTTATAGCATTGAGCTCATGAAACCGAACCTTAACCTAGATTTAACATTTGCCCCGGTAGGGTAATATTTGCCATTTACCACATATTTCTCAATATTATGTGACCGTTGAAAGATGGGCGCTACCCATTCGGCCAGGCTGGTTAATGCCCAATATGCATATTCATAATATTAGCGTTCACACAAAATTAACGGTTCATGATGGGGACTTAATTGGCAAGAGATACTCAATGTATATAATCATGTAATCGGGTCAAGCATACCAAAAACTACTTGTATTCAGTTTGTAAAACTAGCATGTATCCCCCTCGCGAGGTTTATAAACAATTTAAATGAGTAAAAGCGAGGCTATGAACTCACCGTGAGCAAATGAAACAGCAAGGAACAAGCAAGATAAGAAATAGCCGCGAAGTACTACGAGCAACCTAAATAGATATACGCTTGTCTTAGGTTTATAAATAAGGATGCAATAATATCTATATGTTATATAGGTTATAATTTTAATTATGCTTGGTACATAATATCGAAACAATCATCAAACTTAATTTGACATTATAAAGTGACTACAAGTGTGAAATATATACTTTTACAAAACTTCAAGTATTAATTATTTATTAGTTCATAAGTCCAAAATAAGTCCAAAAAGGTTCAAGTTAAGTCCAAGGGTTCAATTTTAATCTAAAGGTTCAAAATATATTAAGTGGTTCAAAATAAAACTTAAAGGTCCAATTACATAAGTTATTGCTTTTACATGTTTAAATTTTATAAAAGCTGATGAATTTTTAGTACCTTATTCACTTTCAAGAATTCGCTACTCGCAAACCGTAAGCCCAAAAATTATGTTCTTCATATCCCCGGAAAGGTATTTAAATGTATTAACAGTATTTTTGGGTCCCACTAAATCAAAATTTACTTAACAATAGTCAAATAATTAATTTATCCTCACTAACCAGTTCTGAATTTATCAATCTCACAACAGTCCCACGAAAAATGTGATATCTCAAGTTCTACAAGCCCGATTAATTCCCCGTTTGCGGCCACGTTTAAGTTAAGGTGTTACCTACATTTCATAAAACTGGGCCAAGTAGTGAAAATAAATATATCACTGAGATTTTTACCATTTAAATCTGCAACTCAGAATCTGGCATGTTTCACGAAAATATTTCTAGTTTAATCATCGTAATGAGTTATCCGATGAAATACCCGTCAAAATGACCACAAGACATAGGGCTACAACTAAATATTTTTAGTTTAGGTCCAATGTTTACTGATTAAATCAGTTTATTCCGTTTCTACCCCTAGTCCAGATTCACAGTTTGCATGTTTAGTCCTTTAGGGTTTTCTAGTGATTAAACTTATGTACCAAGCCTAACCAAGCATGATAACTCATATAATATACAAATACATCAAATAATATTACATTTACAGTAGTGAAAGTAAAAATAAAATGAAAAAGGGAGTGGAGAGTTTCCTTACAAAAGTGGAAGAACAAGAAATATCAAGAACAAGGACACTAGACCTAGATTAACCCAACAATACTTGCACCATTTCTTTACCCCATGACAACCAAGTTTTTAACCACCAAAACCCTTTATAATAAATTGACAATCACAGCCATGGACACATCTTGAAAGCCTTTTAAAAACACTCTTGAATCAAGTCTTTGAAGAGGAAAAATGATCAACAACAAACTAGCACCAAAGGACCATCACTCCTGTGCACCAAATGTAACTAGAAAAATCAAACCAAAAGGGTTGTTTGTGCTTGAAACCCACGACCAAAAACAGCAAGAGGAGAGCTCAAAGTGGTTTTTGCATGTAGAAATGATAGTTTATGGAAGTTAAATGGTTTAAGTACCTAGTTTTAGAGTTAGTGGTAGACAAAAGACAATATAAATGGACATGTGTCTAAGGGATTATCACTATGACACCAAGTGTCTTAGTGACCACTTTTTGGCTGGAAATATATAGGGAGGGAATGGTGAGTCGGTATTTTGTGATTTAATTTGGTAATAGTAAGTGTTATGTAGGGTATTTTGCTCCCGGTAATTAAAAACGTGGAGTTTTAAAGACGCGTAACGTAAAATCGGGTAGTAATATAATGTAAAACATATAAATATGTTATCACTTGTGAAAATAACTAATTTTAGTATATTAGTTGAGTCATGGATTTATCGGAGTGTTTAAAGGTCGTTAAAACTGAAACCGTGAATTGAAAAACACGTTTGGTGACACCGGTTCTTGATAAAAGTGACGTAAACTATAAAAATGAAACGACAAATGTCAAACTCACTTTTAAATATGAGAATAGGTTAAAATGCATAAAAAAATGTAAAATTTTCATAGTCTAGAGTTGATTCACGTTGTTAAAACCATAAAACATAAATTTAAATCGCGTAAAACGTAAAAGGTGCAAGGTTTACGTAAAAATGGAAAAAGTGAATTATGACTTTTAAAAGATGATCGTAAGGAACCGAAAATACATAAAAAGTGTAGAGTTGGCGTAGCCAAATATTGGTTGAATTAACTTGAACGTGACACGACGTACGCGAATAAGTTCCGACGAAGTTAATTATAAAAAAAATGGTTAAATAATAAAAATATTATAATTAGTGACATGAAATTTACGAAATGTCACACTTAGACTCTATTCTTTACTCCACATTTGTATCATATTGACCTTTTTCCCATTTTAAACTACACGAGTCCTAAAATTAGTACCTGTGTGCCGATTTGTACTAGGTGCCCACATTACTTGGTGGATGAATGGTTTAAGTTTATAAATGAGTCTGGAATTTCAACATACCTTTCCCTTCTAAGTTCCTATACAGTTCTTTTTGTTTTTTCAACAATCAAGCAATGCGCCTGGTGCAGGCCTTTGCTCAAAGGGAGTTGAAACGACAAAAGGAGTTGTAGAGGGAACTTAGAAGGGTTACGTATGTTGGTTTATTGCATTCCATTCTTTTTTATGATCTAAAACCAACCATCCACCAAGTAATGTGGCCATTGGAGTTCCAAGAACAAAGATTGTTTCAAACACACCCTGAATTGCAACATAGACTGTTTTTGTCCACATCAGTTGACTGTTTTGGCCTTGGTCTTTGTACACCTGCATTTTTTGCCTTAGTACTGCAAATACTATTTTTTTCTCATGTTTGCACATATGAAAAAGTAATTTCATAACTGCACAATTTCATGCCTGCAAGAAGGGTAACAAAGACTATTTTTTTCTTCACTGTCAATTGACCACTTTTTGCAGTTTTTAAACACTAACCAAGCATACCTTTTTCTTTATAAAAACCAAACACACTAAGCAAGCTCCCTGATGAGGCGAAAAGTGTTACGCTTTTAGGGAGTCATTTAATCCCTAAATCGTTATTTTATGTTCAAATATTTTCTTAAATCGTTCCTTAATCATTTTAGGTACTTTCAGGAGGAATTCTCAAAAACATTGCATTTTGAACTTTTTTGGAGCATAAAAGTGAAGAAAACGAAAAAGTCTCAAATCAAGCTGGAATTCCTACCTGACGGCGTCAGGCTTTGGATGCTGACGGCATCACCTGAACATAAAGGAGTGGATTCAGACTCTACTAGACAACCAAGGAAGGACTCAATACATTTACACCTGACGGCATCAAGTGTTACAAATCCCAGGACGTCAGGTGTTAAGCTAAAGAGAGACGGCCCAGAAGGTTATAAAGGCTGACGGCATCAAAAGTAAATCAAGGTGATCCGACAACCCTAGACACGACGAGCTGACTGCGTCAGGACCTATAACCTGACGCCGTCAGAATGTATTTTCTATAAATACTTTAGGATTTTTCTTCATTAAAGTGTGTAACTTTTGGGAGATCTTTAAGGATAAACCCTAGGTCGAATTCTCAGCCTTTTTCAAGGGCTTTTCACCCTTGTTTCATCTATGATTAATTAAAGATAAGTCTTCCATCAAATCATTCAATATGTCTATATGTTGCATGATTATATCTTATGCTTGTCTTTCAATTAACATGCTAGGCTAGGTTTCTCTTGTGTTTGCTTAGATCTATTGAAACCTAGCTATTGATTACTTGTTGTTGGTTTGTTATTAATTGTTGTGGGTGGGTGATGTCGATGTTAGGCTTAAGAAAACTGGCTAACTTCCATTGGTGACTTGATTGAACGTCTTAAGAAACATGAATCGGATGTGTACTATGATTATATGGTTGTATTTAATGCATAGGTAATTACTAGTGATTTCATAGTTTGGATACTAAACGTGTCACTATAGAATGAAGTTTGCGCTTATAGAGTTAGGGAAGATCGTACAAGACCCTACGAATGGTATTAAGGAATATAACCCGTCATCCACACAATTGTAACAAACCAATTAACCGGTAAAAGATAGCTAGGGAGTAGTGAAATCTAAGTAAACACACTTTTCTCCATATAAGTTTCACAACCACTTTCATTTTCTTGTTATTTTATTTATTTGCATTTGTAGTTATTTGGGTTAGTTAACTAGCAACTAATTCCACCACTCTTCCAAATACCCGAGATTTTACTTGCTTTCTATATAATATAAAAATACAAAAAAATCATCCCTCACCCTTAGACCTAAATTAGAGTAGTTTTCAATCCTAACGACACTATTCCCCGAGAGAACGATCAATCCCCCGGTACTTGCCACTACACTATACTACATCGGTCAGGTACACTGCCTGGTGGGGATTGCAAGCTTCTCAAGATCCCTTGAGAGGTAAAACCTACTGCGTAGGTCGCAAACCACGCATAGGCGCCGCTGTCGGGGAATAGTTATTGCTTAGGTTGAAATTTTATTTTTACTTAGGTCTACTCACTAGATTCCTTCCTAGTGAGATTTTTTTATTTTTTATTTTTAGGTTTTCTTTAGTCTATCTTTTTTCTTCGTTTCTTTGTTCGTAACCATTACCATCCGACATCATGGAAGGTGGTAATATCCTTGATCCCAAAAACCCACCACAACCAAACCCACCTCCTAGAGCCCGCACTTTAGGAGAGTACTCCCGTCCTAGCCACCAAGGCTATCAAAACACCATTGAGCTCACCCAAGGAGCCAATGTGTCTCCCTTGCGATCCGACACCATCCGGTTGGTGCAAAGTAGATGTGCATTCCATGGACTTCGTTCCGAAGATCCAAATCAACATCTCAAGGACTTTCTTAGAATTATAGATTCCATAGACCTTGACGTAACTACTCGAGAGACGACCCGATTACGTCTCTTCCAATTCTCTCTGTGAGACCAAGCTAGTCAATGGCTAGAACGTCTACCCGCAGGATCCATCAGCTCTTGGGATGATCTCACCACTCGCTTCCTTGCTCAATATTTCCCACCGGGGAGAACCACAAAGCTAAGGAACGAAATCTTGATGTTCCAACAACTTCAAGGCGACACCCTCTACGAGGCATGGACCCGATTCAAAGACATACTTCAAAGAGTCCCTCACCATGGCATAAATCTATGGCTCCAAATCCAGATCTTCTATGACCATGTTGATTACCACACCAGTGCTTCATTGATCAAGCCGCCGGGGGTAGATTACGTGACAGAAACGCTGAGGAATCATGGGAAATCATCGACGAGCTTGCACTCTACAATAATGAAGTGTGGGAGACTACTCGTATTGTAAATTCGGCTGAGGCCACTCAACTTTCTGAAGAAGGCCTTGGTGAACTTGAGAAAAGGGTCGACGATCTACTCGAAAGGAAAAAGAGGCGCCTAAGTCCACAACGAGCAACAGTCAACTCCATCTCAGGCAAAAAGCCGACACCATTGTCTGAATCGTCTATTAGGGAAAGTGTTGAATCCTTCTATAAACGTGCTCAACCTAATCCACCCCCTCAGGTACTTAGTCCAGAGTTCGAAGATCGAATGAGAGAGTATATGTCGACACTTTCTAAACGGTTAGCAAGATTCAAAGAGGCCATTTACAGACAGAAGGAGGAAATGCAAGAGAAAATGGCTGAAATGATGAATTTGTTGAAAGAATACACAAAAACAAAAGCCCCCGAGAAAGTGTTGGTGCGAAGAGACGTCAATAATCCCAACACGAAATTTGTTAATACCTTATCCATCGTACATAAGGGCAACAGTGAAGGAAGGGGGAAATTGATAACTAAGGAATGTAACAAAGTCGACCTCATTCCACCTGGTAGTGGAAACACTAAAGCTATCAAATGCAATTCAGACAGGGGAGAGGAGGCGCTTTCTAGTAAACACCCGATGGAAGAACCACCAAAATCACAACAAGTAAGGCACTACTTGAAGCACGAAATAAACAAGGAAACTATAAACGATCGGATAAGAAACTATCGACGTATTCATCTGCCAAAGAAGGAGCCCAAAAAGACGACACCGGATGATGAATCTGACATGGTACCTGGGGGACAGTTGTACGGGAGCCTCATGAAATAGAAGATAGTCGCGAAGCAAGAATTTTATGGGGTCTTCGAAGTACCATGCAGTATAGGAAAACTCAAGTATCTGGATATAGTGGCTGACCAAGGTTCCGATGTAAGTTTGATGCCCTTATCCATTTATGTTCAGTTAACCGACAAACCACCGTCCATTACCCACACCAAGCTCTCCTTTGCAAAACATTCTTATGAATACCCGTTAGGAATAGCAGAAGATGTGTTAGTCAACGTTGCTGGGTTTACGTATCCAGTCAACTTCATGATCATTGATAGAGATGATGTGAACATGCCAGTCATTCTTTCGGCACCCTTTCTCGCTACAGCTAAGGCACAAATCGATTACGAAAGTAGCACCATCCAGATTAAAAAGGGGAAAAAGCGATAAGCTTCCCGACGATCCCTTGTTATTTGAGGGAAATCATTCTACAAAAGAAGATGGAAGCAGACTCTAGTGCACCTCGTGGTCATGTTCGAGAGAAAATCCTTGCATGGGAGACAAGGATTAAGAATTACAAAGAAGCCGAGGCTACAGAACGTAAGGGTGGAGATAAGGATTCTAAGGAGGGTGATGGGCAGGACGAGAACCCTGTGAAGTTTACAGAAGAAGACTTAGTGCTCCTACAACATTCAGAAATAAATGTACCTCCCGACAAACCAAGTCCTTGGTGGTATGGGCCATTCACAATCAAAAGCCTAGGACGGAATGGGGTAGTAACCTTGAGCAGCAAGAGAGGAGGAGAGGTGACTGCGAATGTAGAACGGTTGAAACATCAACCCCATAATAGCAAGGATTATATCTATCAAGGGTACGTCATATCACGAGATGAAATCACATAAAAGGACGTGACTTTGAGTCTAGCTACAAGACTCGTTAATAAAGAATAGCGCTTCTTGAGAGGCAACCCAAGCTTTATTTGTTTTATTTGTTTGTTTATTTGATTTTATTTGTTTCCGTATGTATGTTTTATTTTTATTATTTGTGATTCATGTTTCAAATTTAAATTGTGAATATGATTTATTTTGTTTTTAACTTCGTCTTAACTACATATAAAGGTAATTTGCAAAAGATAAGTGTAAGGGAAATCTAAATTTTTTTATAAGAACGAATTGAACATGAATCGTAACAATGTAAAACGAACATACATATTAGTATTTGTTTGAGTCAAATGCTTGTATCGAATCATAATGAAATTTTGCAAAATTCCAGGAATTAAGGTATTTGTTTTTCCAGAAATTTTTCGGAAACTAAACATAAAAATTATGTCAGATCAGTTCTGACGGCGTCAGGCTTTACAACCTGACGGCGTCACGTACTAATTCCAGAAAAGTTTTTAAAATTTAGTTTTTCTGCTGGGATTATGAAATTTACTGCATCTTTAACTCCAGGAATCTGCAAACTTTCATTCCACAAGCATTATATCCTTATATAGATTTTACCGCCGATTTTACGCAAGGTTTGCCTAGATTGTTTTCTCAGGTTTAACAGGTTATATTGGACAAGAAGATGAACATGGCATCAAGTTTTTGACATCAAGTTTTTGGCGTCGCTTTAATCTTGAAGATATTACATCATCTTGGAAGAAGATCTAACCATGTTACCACACGATCCACACCAAACGAATCAGGAGAGTATTTGTTTCACTCTTTCATTTTCTTTACTTTTATGTGAACATTGGGGACAATGTTCGATTTAAGTGTAAGGGGGGTAAATGAAGACACCTTAGAAAATGCTATTACGCTTGATTTTTGTTTTGTTTAATGGTAGATGTGTAATAAAACTGAGAGAAATATTTGTTAGGGCAATTTTAGCGCCAAATTTAATTTTTTTTACAACATATGGGAGTGAAACTTTAGGCACAATAAGCGTCTCATGGATAGGAAATTGTATTACTAGCACAAAAAACCATAGCACTCAAAATTTTATGATTAGTGACCATCCGAGTGTTAGATTAATTGACTAACGCGCTAGCGATCTAGTGTGTGACTTGGTGACCATCCGTTATGCAAATAACGTGCCAGCGATCCAAGAAGTGCACTAGTGACCATCCGTTAGTTGAAGCATCAAGGACTCGCGCTGGCGATCTACTAAGTTTATTTAGTATGCTTGTTTGTGTACCGGTAGTATTTAGATTCTAGAACTTGCGTTAGTGACCATCCCAAATCCGCTAGTGAGACTACATTCGTTTAGTTAGATTTACTACATGATAAGAGGCATTAGGATAAACCCTTGTTTTACACCTGTATTATTATAATTACATTGACTTTATTGGTCAAGTAATTTTCCCACACCCTTAGCGTTGTGCTCATTTTTAGTACACGATACCCCTAGTACACCCCTCAGAGCCTATCTTTTCATTTGTTTACAATCCACCCCAAATGTACACCCAAATCGCCTTAGCCTACCTTGTATGCACTCATCTTTAGTGCATTATTGTGACAACATTTGTTTAAACCCTTAGTTAATTATCTTATTGATTACATGGTTGCTAAGTCGAGTCATATCTTGTACATATTGTTTTGGGACGATTGGGACTCATGGGTAAAGTACTAGAGTAATGAAGAATGGGGAAGAACATCACTTATTACCCCCATATGTGCGTTAATATTTTAAATTATTCCAAGTTTTTTGACTTTATTGGTCAAGTAATTTTCCCACACCTTAGCGTTGTGCTCATTTTTAGTACACGATACCCNTCGAGTCATATCTTGTACATATTGTTTTGGGACGATTGGGACTCATGGGTAAAGTACTAG
Organism: Artemisia annua; assembly: GCA_014162995.1. Classification (NCBI taxonomy): domain Eukaryota; kingdom Viridiplantae; phylum Streptophyta; class Magnoliopsida; order Asterales; family Asteraceae; genus Artemisia; species Artemisia annua. The sequence goes on from LBNU01002274.1 coordinate 17,768, forward strand.
AGTAATGAAGAATGGGGAAGAACATCACTTATTACCCCCATATGTGCGTTAATATTTTAAATTATTCCAAGTTTTCCATTTATCTTAATTCGAGTCATTAGTATAGTTAATTGTAAAGTATGTAAAAGTTCAAGTGTAAGGGGAGAACCGAGGCCCCTATGATGTATTATTTTGGATGATAGGGCAAGTGTGTATGAAAAAAAAATCGAAAAAACAAGAAGAACGAAAAAAATTGGAAAAAGAAAAGAGAAAAAAACATACGGACTACACACGATACCCCTAGTACACCCCTCAGAGCCTATCTTTTCATTTGTTTACAATCCACCCCAAATGTACACCCAAATCGCCTTAGCCTACCTTGTATGCACTCATCTTTAGTGCATTATTGTGACAACATTTGTTTAAACCCTTAGTTAATTATCTTATTGATTACATGGTTGCTAAGTCGAGTCATATCTTGTACATATTGTTTTGGGACGATTGGGACTCATGGGTAAAGTACTAGAGTAATGAAGAATGGGGAAGAACATCACTTATTACCCCCATATGTGCGTTAATATTTTAAATTATTCCAAGTTTTTCATTTATCTTAATTCGAGTCATTAGTATAGTTAATTGTAAAGTATGTAAAAGTTCAAGTGTAAGGGGAGAACCGAGGCCCCTATGATGTATTATTTTGGATGATAGGGCAAGTGTGTATGAAAAAAAAAATCGAAAAAACAAGAAGAACGAAAAAAAATTGGAAAAAGAAAAGAGAAAAAAACATACGGACTACCATCCCGTATCCTTTTATGTTTATTTATGTTTTTGGTATTTTCTTTTTAGCTTAAGTTGAGTCGAGTCTTGGCTTAGCAACGCCACATTGTGCATGTATTTGATCAAGATAGTTAACTCGCCACCACTAAAAATATCCTTTATTCCAACAAACCGTGTTTATCATATCCCTACACCTAACAACCCTTGAAAAGCCCTCTTTGATACTTTATCTTAGGTGCTTACGCTAAATGGAGGAGATTTTTGATCCTTTCCCAAGCCTATGATAATATAATTGCTAAAGGGCTAGTGTATGATTTCTGTGCTTTTTATGACTAGGGTGGAATAACTATTTGTTGTAATTACTTTTATATTAGTGTTAAATGACCCCTAGCTCGTATTTTGATTGGAATAAAAGCGCATTTGCTTGAGGAAAAACAAATCTCAAGTGTAAGGGTATTTGATGAGGCGAAAAGTGTTACGCTTTTAGGGGGTCATTTAATCCTTAAATCGTTATTTTATGATCAAATATTTTCTTAAATCGTTCCTTTTGTCATTTTAGGTACTTTCAAGAGGAATTCTCAAAAACATTGCATTTTGACATTTTTGGAGCATAAAAGTGAAGAAAACGACAAAGTCTCCAATCAAGCTGGAATTCCTACCTGACGGCGTCAGGCTTTGGATGCTGACGCCATCACCTGAAGATAAAGGAGTGGATTCAGACTCTACTAGACGACCAAGGAAGGACTCAATACATTTACACCTGACGGCGTCAAGTGTTACAAATCCTAGGCCGTTAGGTGTTAAGCTAAAGAGAGACAACAAAGAAGGTTATAAAGGCTGAAGGCGTCAGAAGTAAATCTAGGTGATCCGACAACCCTAGACACAGCGAGCTGACGGCGTCAGGACCTATAACCTGTCGCCGTCATAATGTATTTTCTATATATACCTTAGGATTTTTCTTCATTAAAGTGTGTAACTTTTGGGAGAACTTTAGGGATAAACCCTAGGTCGAATTCTCAGCCTTTTTCAAGGGCTTTTCACCCATGTTTCATCTATGATTAATTAAAGATAAGTCTTCCATCAACTCATTCAATATGTCTATGTGTTGCATGATTATATCTTATGCTTGTCTTTCAATTAACATGCTAGGCTAGGTTTCTTTTGTGTTTGCTTAGATCTAATGAAACCTAGCTATTGATTACTTGTTGTTGGTTTGTTATTGATTGTTGTGGGTGGGTGATGTCGATGTTAGGCTTAAGAAAACTGGCTAACTTCCAATTGGTGACTTGCTTGAACGCCTTAAGAAACATGAGTCGGATGTGTACTACGATTATATGGTTGTATTTAATGCATAGGTAATTACTAGTGATTTCATAGTTTGGATACTAAACTTGTCGCTATAGAATGAAGTTTGTGCTTATAGAGTTAGGGAAGAACGTACACGGCCCTACGAATGGTATTAAGGAATATAACCCGTCATCCACACAATTGTAACAAACCAATTAACCGGTAAAAGATAGCTAGGGAGTAGTGAAATCTAAGTAACCACACTTTTCTCCATATAAGTTTCACAACCAGTCCAAAAATACTAGCCTTTATATATATCTTTCTTTACACATGAACATGCCTAGTATTTTCCTAGTTTTCATGCCTCATTATATGTTTATTATAACAAATTATTAAGGCTTATATTGGGTACACCATGGGTCAATACAAACTGATATAACACTGGTACAAAAAGTTGGAACGGTGACGCCCAAAATGTGTGACGATAGGCATATAGTCACACACATTTTTTTCGTCGTGTGTGACCAAAGGTCCCGCCACCGTAGGTGGCATATGGTCACATTGTTGAGTTCGTGGCCTTTTCCATCGAAAAAGAGTGACCAAAACCCCGAATATGTGTGACAAATTAGGCACAAGTTTTGTTGGATTAGTCATTATCCATGACCATATGCTCTTTAAAGTGAACAAATGTGTATTTTGTGTGACTATTGATCATCCAATGG
>LBNU01002274.1:27132-75056 GCA_014162995.1 Artemisia annua
TTAACTAACTATTGTAACTACTACGAGCTAAACAATGCTTAATCATATCTGGGGTGATCGAATCTTTCTTATACAAAAAGCGTATTCCTAACAATCTCCCCCTAAGGGAGGTCACCCCTGGAAAAATTCTTGAATTCTTGCATTGAGATCTTTGTAGATTCTTTGGTAGCTCGTAGTTGTTGATTCTTTATTGATATACGACTCAAGATGACTTCCTTGATGTATATGATGATCTTTTGACTTTGCTCTTCGTTCTTCATCCATATAATTAGCTTCAAGTCATCTTTGAGTGTATGTGTCTCTTTGTGATGTTGTGATTGTCTTAGTGATGTCATGCTTACACTTTTCTGGATCATGATCTTCTGCATCAGAGTTGTGGAAGCATAGTCGAAGCCCATTCCTTGATCATGATATCTTGAGTTATGATGTTGAAGAGTAAGCCTGAGATGATGAATCTGCATCTTTTCAGCAATCGGCATCAATCGTCAACTTCTTTGTCTTTGGTGTGATTACGCCATTCCAACATGCCCATACATCTTTGTTGAGTAGATCTTCCCAGTTGAAAGGTTCTGACGACTCCTTGTAGATGTTGGTATGAGCATGTGGACCGTGAGTGATGATGGTGAACCTGGTAAGTTTGGTATGTTGAGCTGCATAAAACTTGGTTAGTAATAAACATACCGGCACTTACAAGTTCGGACTTCGAGATTGTCAACAGCATAGTGTGAAGACTTTCTCTAATCCTTACCAAGGCCGTTCCTAATCGGATGCCCCCGAAAGGGCTTACACTAACATATCGAAGTACACCAACGATTAGGTGAGTCGCTGGAGATCACCCCACGACTGTAGACCTTTTGGAACACCACTGTACACACTAAGCGTAACCCACAAGTGATTACCGAAGTGACCTGCTGTCAAGGCTGTTGGATGTTGACCCTGGCAGGAGTTTCCACTCAATCACTGGGAAATACAGGAGTATATTCCCTCATAAGTGTTCTTGGCAGATTGCTAAGATCTGCGTAGGACTCAAAATATTACAACTGGTGTCCTTAATGTTGAACCACCAGTGTATGAGTATCAAATGTTCCTATGAGATCTTTTGATGCATCTCTTGGCTCTCGACTCGATAAGTGCACATTTGGTTATCCTATTCGGAGACTAGGGAGGGGTCTCCTGTTTCAATATCAACTAGCTCTAAGAGACAAGTCGATAGTTTACACCGGTTCCCCGTGAGAATGACACAAGCTCTTTTAAGAGAACTTGAGTGGCTGGGAGGTTTAGTGCAGTGCGTCACTAGGTCCATGACGTCTTTATCTTCAATACCGATGTTACCTTGGTAACAATCAGTAGCATATGAATTGAACCCGGTTTCTGCCCTAAGGTTGAATAATTGGAGGGCTATTTCTTTTCACCCTTTCTCATTTCATTTCTTTTTAATTCTTCAACCCCTTCAGTGCTTACCGAGACTTCATTACTAGAACCTTGTTGGGTTTGTTCCAGTCCTAGCTCAGTCTCAGTCGGCACTTTTCCCTTTCTCAATGGTCACTTAAAGGAAGTGGTATATGTAAGCCAACCAGAGGGGTTTGTTGATCCTGAACGCCCAAATCATGTCTATCGCTTGAAGAAGGCACTATATGGTCTTAAGCAAGCACCCAGAGTATGGTATGATACCCTATCCAAATTCCTTCTAGCTAACCAATTCACCAAGGGTGTTGTTGATCCTACCTTGTTCACAAGAAATTTGGGAGAGCATCGTCTCCACGTTCAGATCTATGTGGATGACATTATCTTCGCATCTGCCGATCCACTAGAGTGTGATAGATTTGCACAAGAAATGAGTACTGAATTCCAAATGTCCATGATGGGGCAAATGTCGTTCTTCTTGGGGCTTCAGAATTCTCAAAACCCACACAGTATCTTCATCAATCAATCCAAGTATGCCAGTGAAATACTAAAGAAATTTGGATTTGAATCATGTGAATCTGTTGATACTCCAATGGTTGAGAGAACTAAGCTGGATGAGGATATTGAAGGAGCACTTGTCGACCAAACCAAATACCGAAGCATGATCGGATCATTGATGTATCTCACAGCCAGCAGACATGATCTCTTATTTGTTGTCTGCATGTGTGCTCGTTATCAATCCAAACCTACTAAGAAGCACTTAGAAGCAGTCAAAAGAGTCTTCAGGTACCTTCAAGGAACAATTCACATGGGCCTTTGGTATCCTAAAGACACTGCAATGGCTCTCACAGCCTACTCTGATGCTGATCATGCGGGGTGTCAAGATACTCGTCGAAGTACCTCTGGCTGTGCTCAATTTCTAGGAGATAAAGTGGTTAGTTGGTCATCAAAGAAGCAAATGAGTACGTCGATCTCCTCCACAGAGGTTGATACATTGCCATGTCTTCTTGCTGTGCTCAAATTCTTTGGATGAGGTCTCAATTATCAGACTATGGCTATGTATACAACAAGGTTTCGATGTACTGTGATAACAAGAGTGCCATTGCTCTTTGCTGCAACAACGTCCAGCATTCAAGATCAAAGCACATTGATATTCGACATCATTTCATCAGGAATTGTGGAACTCTACTTTGTGAGGACGGAATTTCAGCTGGCTGATATCTTCACAAAGGCACTTCCTAGAGAACGGTTTCAATTCATTCTCCCACGTCTTGGAATGAAGAGCATTTCTCCTGAGTCACTCAAAAGTCTTCAGGAAGTTAATGAGGAGTAACTGATTCACTTCACATATCCTTATATATATATATATATATATATATATATGTATATATATATATATATGTATATATATATATATATATATGTATGTATATATATATATATATATATATATATATATATATATATATATATATATATATATATATATATATATATATATATATATATATATATATATATATTAAAACCCAGAAAAGAAAAATACAAAAATATAAAACATATAAAAACCATAAAAATCAGAAAAATTCAAAAATACCAAAAATAGTTTGTTTCTTAGGCATGTCTTCTAGCATCGTCAGAAGTTCAAAATGTTTTCAAAACATGCCTGTATGGCTTACAGTCATTTCAGGCTGTAACCCGCGCTTCATCATTATGGCTTGCAGTTACTTCAGACTGCAACCCGCGCTTAAATTATGGTTTGCTATTACTTCAGATAGCAACCAGGTTTTCAAAATCCGAGAAAAACACGTTACCATGGTTTCATTGTGTGCGGATTATCCAAAAAGTTGTACGCCTCAGTGCAACCTTTCTAGTAAAAGAAGAGAAGTCTTCTTTTCCCAAAATCTCTTTCTTCTAAAAATTCTTCAAAAGAGATTTTGTGGTGTACAAGGTGGCTATCGGACTTAAATTTTCTCGAATACGTTACCGCTCACATTAATGGCTATTAAACGTTAAAATTGTAAACGGGTCATTAATTGAGGGGGAGCGTATTTGCTCAAAATTTCTGTACCTTTAAAAACTTTGTGCACCAGCAACAATGAAATTCAAAAAGTGTCTCAAAATCAGTAAAAGTTTAAAATCTTATCACATCTCTCTCCAAAGCTTTTTCAAAAATCATTTAAATCAATTGGGATCACAAAATCTCAAAAGATTTGAAATTTTATGATTGGGGGAGAGAATGTGATTTAAATATGAAAACTGATTTAAAAGTGATGTTTTTGGAAACTATACAGAATGTTTTTGGACATACGAGAACGCTCCCTTATGTGCTAAAATGTTAAAGATTTTGGTTTCTCTCTAAGGCTTCACCTCTTTCTCTCTCTAACTTTCTCTCTCTACATTTCTTTCTTTTCTTTCTTATATGCAACGAACCAAAACCACAAGTATGAGCTTGTTTGTGATGTTATCTAGTGTTCTACAATTGGTATCAGAGCCATGGTTACATCCTAGGGATTGTAGGACTTGTGGTGTATGGTTTGTTTTGGTTTCTATTAGTTTAGGGTGGTTTTACTTTGTTTTGAGCTTGTTCGTGGTGATTCTTGTGTTCTTTCTTGTACTTCTTGGATTAGAGGGGTTAGATTTATCTAGGTTATCAGTTGGTTTGGCTAGATCTCACGTTTGTGAAGTGTACGAATGATTTTGGACAAGTTTCTTGTCAGCGGTTTTCTCCTCGGTAAACTATTCTTGTCAGCGGTTAGTTTGGGTTTTTTGCGGTTTGTGTTTGCGGTTAGGACAAGTAGTGGAGCGAACATTATGCTGTACTTTGTACTGTTTCAGCGGTTAACTTCCAGCGGTTTACTCTTCAGCGGTTAAGATACCAGTGGTTTACTCTTCAGTGGTTACTTTACTAGCGGTTACTCTGTCAGCGGTTACTATTGTCAGCGGTTTAATAATCAGCGGTTACTATTCCAGCGGTTAAGTTTCAGCGATTACATCAGCGGTTTACTCTTCAGTGGTTACTTTACTAGCGGTTACTCTATCAGCGGTTACTATTGTCAGCAGTTTAATAATCAGTGGTTACTCTATCAGCGGTTACTATTTTTAGCAGTTTAATAATCAGCGGTTACTATTCCAGCGGTTATTACATCAGCGGTTTTCTTTCAGCAGTTACTTGTCAGTGGTTACTGTACCAGCGGTTTACTTATCTTAGCGGTTTTCCTGGTTGACTTTAGTAAAATCCCGGGAAAGAATCGATTTCTCTGTTTAAGTCACGTGTGTTGTAAAATCCCGTCTAAGACCTTGTCATCATGACTACTGTAACATCTATTGATGATATCCAAGTTGCTGGGTCTGACACTCGACCTCCAATGCTAGAAAGAACGGACTATGAGTCTTGGTCACAAAGAATTCGCTTGTATTTCCAAGGCAAAGATAATGGGGAGAACATTCTGAGATCTATTGATGAAGGGCCGTTCCAAATGGGTACTACCAGAGATGTTATCTCCACTGGTGATGATGGGACAGTCACCTTAGGAATTGACAGACCTCGTACGTACAATGATCTGAATGAAGCGGAAAAGAAACGATATGATGCTGATATTCGTGCTTCAAACATTGTGGTACAGGGGCTACCGAAGGACATCTACTAACTGATTAACTTCAACACTGAGGCCAAAGCTGTTTGGGACAATGTCAAGATGTTGCTTGCTGGTTCAGAACTAACAAAGGAAGATCGTGAGTCTCAATTGTATGATGAATTCGAGCACTTTAAGATGAACCCTGGTGAAAGCATCAATGATTACTATGTCAGATTCCACAAGCTTGTGAATGACATGAGAATGATCAAAATGACAATGCCCAACATCCAACTCAACTCAAAGTTTGTCAACAACATGTCTCCAGAATGGGATCGGTTTGTCATTGTTGTGAAGCTTAACAAAGGAGTCAGAAACACCAATTATGAACAGCTCTATGCTTATCTCCAACAACATGAGAAACATGCTATGTATGATCGTCAGCTAAGAGCCTCACCAATTATGAACAGCTCTATCAATCCCATGTCTCACTGCTGGTTCATCACATCAGAAGCACTCTTCCTCAAACCAACAACCAACTCAAAACCTCATCTAATCCACGTAATCTTGCTGTTGTGGAAGACGGGCGTGTTGTGGTTCAAGGAAGACAAAATGTCCGAGGAAATGTTCAGAACAGAATGGGAAATGACAATCAAGGACAAGGAAGGCAAATCAAGTGCTACAACAGAGTCTCAATTGTATGATGAATTCGAGCACTTTAAGATGAACCCTGGTGAAAGCATCAATGATTACTATGTCAGATTCCACAAGCTTGTGAATGACATGAGAATGATCAAAATGACAATGCCCAACATCCAACTCAACTCAAAGTTTGTCAACAACATGTCTCCAGAATGGGATCGGTTTGTCACAGCTGTGAAGCTTAACAAAGGACTCAGAAACACCAATTATGAACAACTCTATGCTTATCTACAACAACATGAGAAACATGCCATGTATGATCGTCAACTAAGAGAGAAGTTTCATCCCTCAAATGATCCTCGTGCTCTAATCTCCGGTGCTCAAGGACTCGACCGATTCTCAACTGACTTAATCAATCCTCCAATCACTGCTCATGCAACACAGAATCAGTCTTCTCTTGGTCAAGCCTCAATGCAAACAGCAAGTGTCAAAACTAATCCACAAGAATCGGGAAATTCCTACATGGACAAGAAAATTGATAATCTCTCCAATCAAGTCTCTCTGCTGGTTCAACACTTCCGAAGCACTCTTCCAAAGACGTCGGATTAAATAGGCGAGGAAGGGGTATGGCAGCCCAAGCAGTGCTCAGCTAGACACAAAGGTTATCAATGCACTAATATAAATTCACCAAAGATATCAAACATATAAACTTTAATTGATGGGAAAGCAATTTTTAGGCGGGCATATGATTTTGCGTACTCACATACTACCGGCCATCAATCCTGATGAATTAAAGCGTACTATTACAATAAAATAAAACTACTTAATAAATTGAATACATGCAGGACATTCTTACAGCTCTAGTATCTTCGTTTGGGGCGTGTCTTGTGTTGCTTGTTCGTCTGAATCCGGCTCCTTAGGGTTATGGTGCACACCAAATTCGTCTAGGTCTTGGGGTATTTATAGTTTCTGTCTGAGGGCTCGATGCGGCGCATTGAGTAAGTAGATGCGGCGCATTGACTTAACTTCGCGTGGGGTCTAAGATTAATATATTCTGGAATATTCGTACACCGCCTTTAGATGCGGCGTAACTTGATTCTTGTATGCGGTGCATGTCCTTCAGTTGTCTTGAATTGTTTCTAGTGAAGTGTTGATTGTGATACGCCGTATGTCAATTGTATAATGCGGCGTATCTGGAGTAGAACGAGCTTGATCTTCTTCTTTGACCAAAGTTTCATATGCGGCGCATGGTCTAATTCCATGCGGCGCATTCTTCAAAGTCAGGCAATGGTCTTCGAATTCATCTAAGTATGATATTGCGGCGTATCTGTTGAGTGAGATATGACGCATATTCTGGATTTCAGTAGACTTTTGACATCTTGCTCATTTTGCTCCATAATTAGTCCAAAATTGCCAAGTTTCACCTATTACCTGTTTTTACCTGAGAATCACTAAAGTAAACACTAAAACACCGATTCTCATACATAATAAAGTAAAACAAGTTAAATAAATAGGATAAATGATGATGATAAAATGTACTTATTTGAGTTCATCAAATATCCCCCCACTTGAACTTTACTTGTCCCCAAGTAAACCTTAGATTTAATCTCATGAATATGTATCCTAAAAGGTATTAGGATGTATTTTTAATAATTAAGCACGTACTTGTTTCATCATAATCACACAACCAACCACTTAACGAAGTAGAAACAAAATAATTTTTCAATATAAAAACAATTCTAAATCGTTTAGTTGCTAGTTGTGACGAATATTCTATCATAATCTTGACAAGTATACGCATCTCCTCCACTAGAGCCAAGGAGTAACAAGTCTAAAGCGTTAAAAAGGGTTTTGAGGCTTAAGGGTTGAACCTAGCTTCGTTCAAACATCTCCTGCACAAACTTAGCAGATCGCTGGCGCGAGTCCTCGACGCATCAACTAACGGATGGTCACTAGTGCACTTCTTGGATCGCCGGCGCGTTATTTGCATAACGGATGCTCACCAAGTAACACACTAGATCGCTGGCACGATAGTTGATTAATCTAAAACTCGGATGGTCACTATCTTATTCATATATTCAATATTCTTACTTGGCCATCACCATATATCCAGATGCTCGAAAGCTAACAACGGATATAATGATACAGTTGGGTAGGGATAACATTTAGGATACAAATTGGTGTAAAATGAAAAATAAACAAAACAAATAGATTAAAATCCTAAGTGTAGTTAATTACTTTCCCAACCATCCCATGAATAAGACTCGTATCATTGAATAACTTACGCTTTTGACTCATGTAACTCACGCCTTAGGTAGACACGAATTATACTCAATAAAATCTTAAACAAAGAATATCCTTAGTTGGCGTTCCTATAACGACCAACTCCCATTCAATCCATAAATATAATATACAACAACAAATAGTGGTGATATCTCCCACTTTACAAAACTTTACATAAGTTGGTTAAAACAAACTTCCAACTTCTTCTCTTTCTTTTTTTCTTTCTTTTTTTTTCTATTTTTTTTTACTGTGTAAAATTTCACAACTTTTTCTATCACGATTTTTCCGGATAATTTTTCCATACTTTTCATAACTTTCAGATATAACTGTAATAGTGAAAGTAGTAAACACACGAAAGATAAACTAAAAATTTACAATATGTACTTTCACTCCAATTGCATTGTGCAATTTCCCGACCTAACCAAAGATAATGAATTACGCACGCGAACACAGGTAATGTAAGGAAACACACTTTGCCTAAAGTAACTAACCACGTATTTCAATCTACAAGGTAGGCTAAGGTGTAAGCGTGTAACGAAACATTTTAACAAAGGTGTAAGAAACGAAAGGAATGGCTCTGAGGGTTTTTCTAGGGGTATCTTACTCTAAAAGTGAGAGTAAACAAAAGGGTTTATACGGGGGTTAACTAACCAGTGTAGTTAATTAATATCACATAACATATAAAGTTTTTTTTTTGGGTGTAATCCTAGAAATTTACCAAGTTAGACAAGTCACTCCAATTATATCGATAATACTCATTATGGTGGTATCGAATAGTATACAAGCCAAGTTCTAAAGTTTACAAGTCACCAGCACACTAAAGTTTTTAATTTTAGGCAAAAAATAAGGCTATGTGTGCGGCTATGTAATTTAGACTTAAACAAAAACATGCTAAAAAATTTTAAATTTTGATATATTAAGTGCATTTTAAGCATATTTTGAAAAAGTTTAGACAAGTAAGCGTTCTAATTCTCCATCCCCCACTTAAGTTAAACAACGTCCACTTGTTTGTGTTAAAGGTTAAAAACTGGAAAATTTTAGAACAGAGAAATTTCCCTGATATTTGCTCAGAATGATCCTCCATTATGCGTTTTCAAGCGAAAATCAACTTTCTTGTGGATGAGAACGTTTAAGCTTCATAAATGATGTTTCCACAAAAAGTTCAGGAATCTATAATACCACCTAGACTTTAACACACCTGAGTTAAGAAGGTTCAAACTTGCATAATACATTAGTAGTTAGTAAAAATAAAACCTAAAAATTAAAACTGTAAATCATCAGGTCAGTCGATACGCCGTATGTTATGGAAGAAGATGCGCTGTATCGAGCCTGGAATTAATACTAATCAGAATAAAAGATGCGTCGTGTCCTTAACCAGGGATGCGCCGCATTAAATAAACTGCCAAATGGTTTTAAAGTCGAAAAATAAAAATGCAGAAAAAGAAAATAAAATAAGATATGACCAGTGCAGATGATACGCCGCATTCCATGATGGAGATGCGCCGAATTCCATGATGGAGATGCGCCACATCTTCTGCAGGTCTGACAGACTCGACTCAGAACAGAAAATATATAAAAGTTCCGGGTTGTCTCCCGGTCAGCACTTGTCTTTATTCCAGAGTCTTCAAGTTAGACTCACGTTCAGCTCCTAATAGCGATCATTAAAGTAGTCGGAAGTGTCGCGCTCCCTTATCACCAATCCAGTTGTGTCGACCACATCTTGCCCGTCCTTGATCTCCACTCCATGTTTATTCAATATCTGTATGAGCAAAATTCTAACCCTTTCGGGTAGAGAGGATAAAGTAAATATTTTTCTGATTCCATAGATCGATTCAAGTTTTAAAACATAATTTATTTTAAAAATCTTGTTTGACGTAGCTCTTGATACCAATTGTGGAAAACTAGAAGGGGGGGGGGGGCTGAATAGTTTTACATCTTTTTAATTTGTAAAAAGTTTGCTTAAAAACACTTCGATTCTATTTTATGTGAAATCAACACTTGCACTATATGAACAATTATATCTAATTAACTAAGCACATATATAGTAAATATAATTGGAATGAAAAGATAGAGTTACATCAAACCACAACACAAGGATTTATAGTGGTTCGGCTACGAAGCTCCTCTTCGCCCTACTCCACTCCCCGAGTCACCTACTCGAGAGTTTTCTTCACTATGTCAACAAACTCCCTTTTGGCGGAGAAACCTTACACACCTTTGCTTATACCGTTTAGCGACACCAAGCAAAATGTCGAGTTCTAATGGTAGCTAGAACCAATCTCACAATTTCACAACAAGTCACAACTTCTAAACAACACTACTACTTCACTACTTCACTAAAATCTCTTCACAACACAACTTCTACCCACCTAGATCTACTTATCACAAGAACTTCACAACTTTACAAATGATTTACACAATCTACAAAACTATTCTACAATACTTCTTGAGTGTATATTGAAGGAGTATTCTTCTCTTGCACTTTGGATGAGAAAGGATTGAATCACTTGAAACAAATACTTATAATCTTATGATCAAAGGATTTAGAAGGATGTTTAGAAAGGATTTGGACTGAAAATATTCGTGCAAAAGGCGAGGAAAAAATGCAGGATTGAACCTGTATTTATGGGCAAAGAAATCTGACAACAGGAGCGTGCCGGCCCCCTTAAATGGTTGCCGGCCCCCTTAAAATTAAGGGGGCCGCCCTTATAATTAAGGGGGCCGCCCTCCTGTAGCGGCCAGATTCCTTGTCTTTTTCTTGGAAAAGTTTATTTGGTGAGAAACTAACTGATTTTGGTTAAAAATTTGAATTCATATATTTGTTATGAATTAAACATTTTCTTTAATTACCAAAAGTGTTTTTCAAAAATATATAATATGTTTAAATGATTTAATAAACTTTGTAATGTTTAAATAAAAATTCCTTTGATCATAAAATGTATTAGACATTTGTTTATTCATACCTCAAGTGATATTGTTGGATAATATGATATTTGTAACTAAATACTTGTTTACTTAGTAATTTTACATTTAATATTTTTACATTTTATGATCGTCAAACATAGGGATATCGAAAAATATCAATAACGTTTTTACGCATTATTTAAATCAACAATCTCCCCCTTTTTGATGATTACAAAATCTAAACTCATTAAAACAAAAATTAAGATATATACAAGTATTTAGTGAGTTTATATCATTTCTCTCCCTTTTTGTTACCCTCAAAAAGGTTATCCCGACGAGCGTTGAGCTCCCCCTTGACGTATACTCCCCCTCGTTTTGAGGTAATAAGAGAAATCGAGATATGGAATGCTTGCAAAAAAAATTTAGAGCACAAGCAATATAAATATATATATATATATAGATCTCATAAGTAACATACCAAATCCCATCAATCGAATCACTTTTTCGAGAAATACGAGACATCTAAGTCATACAAGTAAAGAGATTTATATATATGTATATATATATATATATATATATATATATATATATATATATATATATATATATATATATATATATATATATATATATATATATATATATATATATATATATATATATATATATATATATGTGTGTGTGTGTGTGTGTGTGTGTGTGTGTGTGTGTGTGTGTGCATGAAACAAATAGATATGCATAACAAGCAATTAGAACAAGACATAATCATTTCCACTAAAAGTAAACATGGTTACAAGCAAAATGCATCTATGATGCATAAAGGATACAACTACAAGTTCATTCAACTAATGCCATAAGGGCATACATACATAATTAAATAAGCATACAAGCAACCAAAGCTCCAATATTAATGTTGTCCTAGAGCTTGCCAACAAAATGGTTTGAACACTTTTATTTTCCAAACATGAAACATGTTTAATTTGGTGGAAGTGATGGGGAAGGTGGAGATGATGGTGGTGGTGGAGGTGTGTTTGTTGGTGGTGGTGGTGGAGGTGTGGTTGAGGTAGCTGGAATGAGTTGTTTGATCAAACTTTCAATATATAAAAACATATATTGTAACTCATTTCTTAGGCCAAAGATAATTATGCGATTATGGACGCAACAAAGGCATGTATCACCATGGGCTTCAAGTAAGCTCTATGGGATGGGATTGAAGTTTGTTGAGTTAATAGGTGATGATGAAAATCGTGCATCAAGAGGTGTTATGGGTGACAATGAAAGTGTGATGTCTAGAGATGTATTTTCAATGGTAGGTGGTGGTGGTGGAACTCTTGGTGGAGGTGACAAATGGATGTTAATGTAGTCACTGATTGATGAGGATGAGGGTATGGAAGAGGTAGAGGTTCCATGAGTTGATGGTGTTTTGGAGGGTGCATTAGGGAGCACTAGGGGATGAGCATTGAGGGTGGTGGTGATGGAGTAGTGTTGTCTTCATTAGTAAGGTCAATGAAGAGTTGTTTTGGTGGTATGATGACAAGTTTTTGTTTCTTGGCTTTGTTGGAGATGGTGGTTCTTGGTGATGACATGGTGAATTGGTTAAGTTTGATGAAGATGAAGGATGATGAAGTGTGAGTTATATAGGATGAAAACATGTTTAGATATGGAATTAATTTGAAAATACATGGTTAGATTCCAAATTCAGTTTGGTTTTTAAGGGAAATGGTAGCTGGGACTAGCAAAAGGAGTCACAAGATGCAAAAGAAAACAGTGCAGCTTACTGTTGGAGTGGCCGGCCCCCTTAAATACTGGCCGGCCCCTTTAAATTTAAGGGGGCCGCCCCTTTAGATTTAAGGGGGCCGCCTATTTGACGACATTTTTTTCAAAAATTTTCTGGAAAATGTTGGTTTTTGTTTTGTGTTTGCAGCAAGCTCTATTTGAACATTTCATATTGGTTTTGGTCTATTAGAAAGCATACATGTATGTATATATATAATTATAGACTAAACATGCAAACATATATATAGTTCAAGTAAAAGTTCATGCAAGTAGTAGCATGTATTAGGAATAAATAAGCATAGTTAACATCCTAAACAACCATAATCCAAAGCAAGTCATAAGTATTTCCGAATACAAGTTGGAAACATAGCACACAAATGTCAAATATTCATATCCAAATAACACATAATAATAATTGTTTAAAACATGCATGATCATCCAAATTTCTTCATCGACATCACTACTTCTTCTTCCCGAACACCTTTCCGAGCTTCTTGGCAATAGACTTGAAACCTCCTCGCATCTCCTGATGCATCCTTTGAGTTTGGTTGAGCAATTGAGTTTGACGATTGTTAGGTCACCATTTTGTAACATAAAACCATATAATCTTAGAGAGAGAAAGAAGTTAGAGAGAGAGAGTGGAAGGAACTCTTTGAGAAATGAAATAAGCACAAATTCTATTATGAGAGAACCAACACCCTCCTTGGAGGGTTACATCACTATTTATAATGCTAGTCTAGGGCAACTTACATCTTTTACATATTAGCACTATTGCCCCCTAGACTTTAACAAAACATGTAAAACATGAAATAACTTACATAAAACATTAATAGAACTTAATTAAATAATAGTCTAAACAACCTATTACAAAAAATTAATGACCGACACTTCATAATAATAAAAGATGATCCTAACAATCTCCCACTAAGGGTCGGTCATCAAAGGTTGCGCAACATCAATATCTTTACTTCATAATCTTTGACTTTTGTTGCTTCAGATGTCATGAAAAAATCTTTAAGTTTTTGTTGATCTTTGTTCGACGTTCTTTGTTGTAGTGATTCATATGATGGACTTGTCTGCCTTACGTCACTCCTTTTGTCTCTGATGGATTACCGCGTTTCCAACATGCTCATACATCTTTGACTTTGCTTCATTTTGCTTTGGTTGTTCTCTTTTCTTTGATGTTGATTCTTTGATGTTGATTCTTTTTATGAACATTACATAACTTCAGATCTTTGTCATTCAACTTTGTAGATTCATATTGACGTAGAATCTTTCTTTGACCTTTTCTGCATCGATCTTTGGTGAGAACTTTAGATGACTTAAAGATGTATGTATGAGCATGTGGAAACCGTGTCACGATGGTGGTTGTAGCTGCATAAAATTTCGTTAGTAATAATCAACCGGTACTTACAGGTTTCGGAATTAGAGATTGTTAACAGCATAGCGTGAAAAACTCTCTCTAACCCTTACCAAGGCTGTTCCTAATCGGATGCCCCCGAAGGAGCTTACACTGACATATCGAAGTACACCAATGATTAGGTGAGTCGCTGGAGATCACCCCACGACTGTAGACCAAGTTGAGACCATCGCAAACACTAAGCGTAACCCACAAGGAGTTACCGAAGTGACCTGCTGTCAGGGCTGTTTGATGTTGACCCTGGCAGGATTTCCGTTCAATCATTGAGAAAAACATAAGTATTCCTCTCATAAACGTTCTCGGCAGATTGCTAAGATCTGCGTAGGACTCGATAGTTTACAACTGGCATCCATTGATGTAAAATCACCAGTGTAAGAATAATAAGTGTTCCTAAGAGATCTTTGATGTATCTCGTGGCTCTAGACTCAATAAGTGCACATTTAGTAGTCGGAGACCGGGGAGGCGTCTCCTTTTTCAATATCAACATAGCTCGTAATGAGCGGTTGATAGATTTTGCGGGGTCCCCCGTGAGAATGAAACAAGTTCTTTTGAGAGAACTTGAGTGGTTTAGAAGGTTAGGTGCATTGCGTCACTGGGTCAATGACGTCTTTGTCTTTAGTACCGGCGTTGCCTTAGCAACAACCAATAGCATATGAATTGAACCCGGTGTCTGTCCTAAGGTTGAACTTATGGAGGGCTATTTCTTTTCACCCTTTTCTTTGCTTTTCTTTTTAATTCTTTAACCCCTTTTTTCTCCTTTCATTCATATCTCCTTTTTTTCATATCATACCTAAGGACTTATAATTCTAACTATTGGTGATGTCCTTGGGTAGATCCCTCCGGTTCTGGCGGATCATAGGACGGTTTTCCCTAACCTTAGTCACCTTATAACACCATGACTATCCTATTGTTGCCATAAACCGTTTGTTTGAAAAATCTCTCAAAATGTTTTATGATAACAAAACATATTTGGTTAACACTTTGAGAGTTTTGCTTTTTCAGAAATACTCCCCCTTCACATGTGCTCATAATTGTTTAAAATAAATTTGCACATGTTGGGTAGAGTTGACACCTTTGAATTGATTGACTTTAAGTGAACAAGACCACTTCAAGACACGTTTACAACACTAATTAAACTAGCTTGAAATTATTACCCGGCCTAGTCAAGTTCACAAAAAATCTCTCGAAACGGTACATTCTACTCAGACATGTCCTTCGCGAGACACGTTTACATCACTGGTTAGACCAGCTTGAAATTATTACCCGTCCAGGAACATGTCCTTTCGATTTACTAACTTTTTGTGTTTCGTCAATTCGTGGGTGAAAACTGAGTCGAGCTCATATGAGATACAACATTTTTTTTTCTCGTATTTTAATAACTTTTTCATTTCTCCCCCTCAAAAATAGCATATGAATGTTGTTTTTGTGAACTTTTTATTAAAATATGCTTTTTGAGTCTTATGGGGAGATTTCGACAAGAACATTTTGTTTTAGAACAAAGAGTTTTTCAAGTACTCCCCTTCAACAAGTGAAAACTTATTGAGGTGAAATACTTGTCTTTTGAGCAGAATCGTTAAAAGTTGAAATTTTGATTAATTCTACTCAAAAGTAAGAAGCTTTCGCTCCTTATTTTAGGATTGAGGCACTGATGTGTACCACAGGGTCCTTTCATTACAAGAACGGGTTGTACACTGATATGTGTGCACAAACCATAATGATATATAACTGAAATGATAATGAAAAACAGATAATGTTGTACCGAAAAGAGCAATAAGAGAAATGGATTATCTGGACGACGATAAGTTAGAATGTTAGGAATCGGCGCCCTTCCTCCAACCAAGCTTTCCAACGTACGGATGTGATTTCTGAACTTTAATTGATGGTCGATTCGATCAAGAACTTTAAAGCTTCACATGCATCTTTCTTTTTCCATCCTACATTAACCCCCCCGTCGTGCCTCTTGAGCTTTTCTTCCAGCTTTAGTTTGACTAACTTAAGTGTCTGATCCCCAAACTTGTTAGTCTCATCATATCTCATGAATCTCTTGGCCTCTCGTTTGTTGATGAACACCATCCCAAATGGTTTCTTGTTGAACGTGTAAGGTAGCTTATTAGGGATGCCCAAAATTTGTTCTTGTGGTTCAGTGAAGTTAAGTTTCTTTTGATAACTTTCAACTCCTAATTGCGCGTCCTCAACTCTTGCCCGGATGATAAATTGGCGCGTAAAGAGCAGAAGTGAGTTGATGATGTCATACTGAAGGCTACCGGGCAGATTCTGAATTTTGCCTTGAACCTTAAGTAATTTCATATCTTCAATGTCGTTTAGATTCAATTGGTGAAAGTCAGCCTCACTGAAGGAATACAATTTATCGTCACTTCGTCAGACTACAATTTTGTCGAGAAAGTTATAACCAAATCTTCTTTCTGTTTCCGGAACTTTAGTGATCCCAAGAATGCGGTGTCTCGAGAAGACCTTTTCTTTTGATTTGAACGTCAATTTCCATTTGTAGAACCATTTACGCATCTCCGGCCAGTGAAGAGTACCCAAAGCAGCTTCAATATTATACTTTGATACCGATGTTGAGTACAAACCTTTCATTTGTTTTTCAAGATCATCGAGAGGGTATGATGCAGCTTTGAATTTGGTAAGAGATGTAGCATAACGGTATGCAGGATCGGTGTTGCCATGAATGAGATATTTTAGATCGTTGTTGAAGAAATACTCCTTGGGGATCTTTGGACGGTTGGGAGGACCAATGAGCGGTAACGGTTGAGAGAAATCTTGAAACTCAAAGTCAGGATCATTTCCAGGGTAGATTCTATCCCATGAAGCCCTCTTTTCCCACGTGATATTTTCAGACAATGCACGAGCACATTCTTCAACATTGTATTCAAATTCAAGTTCCGATGTAGTGCAAGTCTTGAACTGCGTGAAACCTGCTTTTCGAATCTTCACTAAATCAGAAAACTGAAGTTTCTGGGTCTTCATTATCTTCTTGATTCATTTTGTGAAGCCGACAATAGATCCTTCTATGGGCTCTTCATTCTCTGGAATATCTGGGTGTGCATCGACCATTTCATCAAACCAGTTGAACGTAGTTGCTTCGGGATCAATCCATTCTGGTGCTGGTAGAACTGGAGCTTCTTTTGGTGGTTCTGAGATGTTAGCAGGAAGGTCAAGTGGTTCTTCTTGCTCGGATCCTTGAATATCCAATTCCTTAGTTGCAACCATTTGAACATCGTCCGAAGTTTGCAAAGGAATTTCATCAGTAGCATGAGTGCTGGTGCCTGCAGTTGTATGTCTAGAAGTGGAGCCGGACGTTCTTTTACGCTTGTCTTGTTGTTGCGGTTGATCGTCAGGGTCAGAATCGTCACGGCGGCGCTTTGAAGACTTAGTTCGCTTGTAGGGTTCATCCCTTTTAGCAGCCTTTTTCATCGACCTAATCAAAGCTTTTCTCAAGTCTTCCTCATCCGGATCATTTACAATTGCTTCCAACAGCTTGCCTTTAAGATCACTAGCAGATGGCGTAGACGGTAGAGTCTGAACGGTTATCGGAGTTGTTTGTAATTTCTGAGTAACAATCCCTTCCAGATTATCTTTGACATATTGTTCCACGGTTCTTGGGAGTTTGTCACGAAAATACTTCTTAACTTCTCCTGGTAATCGGTCCTTAACTCTCTTTGCCACAGCTGCATCAATGTTGTAAACTTTGAATTGTTCAAATTCTTTTTGTTGTTCTGAAACCTTCTTTTGTAGATTTTTGAATTGTTCCTGTAGAGATTTCATTAGACTAAGATGAATGGCAAGTTGTGGATCTTGGGTTTGCTGAGGGGGAATCGGTTGTGTCTTTGAATGCTGTTCCTAAGACGAGGTTACTTGAGGTTGTTTGACTGGAGGAGGAATAGGAACAATCTGGTAGTCTCCGACGATATCAACATTAGTGTCATCTGATTCTTGATCATCATTCTGATCATCTTCATCACTCTTAGTTTCATTATCACTTTCATCTTCTTCTTCATTTGATTCTTCATCACTTTTCTTTCCTTCGTCACTTACTTCTGTCACCCTTTCATCACTGCTTTCATTTTCTTCTTCGGATTCTTCATCGACAACGTCTGTATCATCCCTTTCTTTGTCGCTTTCCTGTGCTTCATAATGAGTAGTCTGTTTTTCTGAGCTAGAGGACACTTCATCTTTGTCTAATGCGTCATCCTTTTTCTTGATCAGTGCCTGACGGTGTTTGAGAACGAGATTCCTCAGACTTATCTTCATCTTCTTCATTCTCAGATAACGGATTCTCCAACTCAACATCCTTTGTGCTAGAACCTTCACCTTTCTTTTTCAGCTTGCCTATTCTTTCCTCTACTGAACGTTTAATTTCTTGTAATGTTATTTGCAGTTGTCCTCTTCTTTAGATTCGGATATTGGGGGAGTTCCGGCTTCTTCCTGAGGTTCTTTGCCCTTCCCCTTTGCTTCTTTTTCCTTTTTAATCTTAATAATCTTTTGTCTAACTGTTTCTTCCTCAGCTTCTTCATCAGACTGTTCATCACGAATGTTAAGCTTTCTTTTGGGTTGACGAGTCACCTTCTTTGATCTAGTCTTTGGAACTTTCGTGCTCTTTTCTTCACCCTTGGTTGCTGTTGTGGTTTTCTTCATTGTTAAACCGACCGCATTGTGTCTTTGGGCATCATCATATAGCTCGAATGCTTTGGTATTCCGAACCGCATCAGTTAAGACTATGTCAGGAATTCTCATCCCTTGATTCGTGGTGCTGGTTTTCTGAATTCTGGCTTGATTATACATTTGATCAAAAGCAATCGTATGTTCTTTATCCTCCCGTCTAGAATCAATCTCAGGATATTTGTGCATGAAGTGACCAATGAGAAGCTTGGTATAACGACCAAAGGGAATTGTTGATGATGATGATTCATGAAATTGATGGCATTGAAGAATCATATCTTCCCAAATCAATTGAGCATAATCAACAGGTTTAACTTAGACAACCCCCAGTAGATTTGCATGAGTTCAAGTGATGGGTGTTCGTGCCCAGTTGCTGTGCCAGTTACACAGTTGGTGAGGATAGAGTAAAGGGTGAGCCACGGTTGTGGTATGAATTTTCTGTCGATCAAGGATAGATTGGTGAGTTTCTTCTTTGATTCATCATACCCAAGTTCACGAAGTAATCTGATAATCTCTGACAATGAAGGTGATGGAGTGAAATTCTTGATGTTTCTGGTGCCTTCTGCGGGTAAACCAAGAACTGAGCGGAGGGTTTTGACATCAAACTGAATATCTTTGTGATCAATACGAGTTTCCATGGTTTTGTTGTTTCTGCTAACTTCAAGATTATTCCAGAATTGGGTCAAATAGACTTCAGGTACTGAGCATGAGTCTGTGAGGATGTGTCGAATGAAATGATGCTTAAGAACTTCCACAATGATTTGACAAGTTGGATGGCATGGGAGTTTCTCAAGATCAATCTTCAAGTTGGACTTTCTGACATTTCTTTCTAGTCCTTGAATCAACTCATGCCTAGGAGTGGTTCCTTGAGACATTGTTGTACCTGAAATGCATCAATAACAACCAACACATACGATATGGTGATATATATGTTAGGTTACATTTCAAAATCCAAGATGTCCTCATTATAGATAAGTGTGATCAAAGAATAAGGCAATATTCGAAAACATGCACAACTAACAAGCATCAAACCATGATAGACATACTCAACACATCAACACATATAAACATGACTTTAACATAGAACAAATCAAACTTGATAAACAAAATTAGATAGATGCATACTCGACAACATCAACAACATGTCACATACTCGACAAAAATTAGTCCATACTCGATAAAATCAGTACTTCCCTTACTCGATAATTCTAAGAAAAATTGGACAGAGTTTCATTCCATATAAGTCATAAGAAAAGAACCCATACTCGATGGTTCTTATGGTCCACTCCTTACTCGGAGACATACATTGAAAACCATTACATGATAGAACACATAAACATGTTACTCGATAATACCACTTACTCCATAAGATTCATTAAGAATTGCTTACTCCATAACCAAGAGCTTACTTGATAACATGCCTTACTCGATAACTTTCAACTCGATAAGGTATAATGTATAGCTTACTCGAAGGATAGACACAACTTATATCGAGTAAGAAATTAGATTTCTTATTCGACAATAAATTGTCTTTATGCTTCGAGTAAGGCAGACATGATGCCTTACTCAATAAGGTAGCCAGATACTCGATAAGCAACAAGGATACTCGATAAGTTCAAGGTCTTACTCTATAATCTTCATAAATGCCAAAAAATTTCTAAGAGATTAGGGCCATGGGTATACTATAGTTTGTTGACATTGGGCATCAAGAAACATAAACCAGTCCCAAATCTTATATAAGCCAAACACATTTTACTCAATAGTGAAAACAGTGCAGCAAATAAATCCAAAAGCAATCAGATGTTATTCTAAGGAACTGATACTATAGGAGCATGTTAGGGAGACAAAAACAAGACACAAACATCATTTAAACCACACAAACATGAACCAGATAAGTGCCAACCAATATTACGAGCCCTAAAACCATAATTAATCAAATTTTCTCAAAACAGATGAATTAGATGCCTAACTAAAGGTGAATTCTATCAAATAATGACCTACCAAAGCAGCTTATCAACTCTAATTAGCCTGAAACATCAATAATGAGAAACACCCAAATTTATACGCATGAACCCTAATTCAAATATCTAGCAATTAAGCCACAGAAAGTGTACAAGAGTTAGGGCGCATGATTATGGATATTCAATCATCATGATTCACACTTACAATTTGTTAAAAGCTCAGATTCAAGAAAAATGGTTGAAGATAGATTTGGCAGCGTGTGGGTGTGTTTGTGAGAATGTGTGAGTTAGAAAAATTAAAAAGGTTTGTTTATATGGGGAAGACTTTTATATTTTTGGCAAAATTAGCCCCTCAGCCTTTTATTTTTCTATTATGTCACATAAACATTTGGTTTTAAGAATATGGCAAATAAAGACTTTAGCATTTGAGATGATACTCCCCCTTGAACCAACACAACAAATTGATGACGGTTAATAAAATCTTTTTGGCTCAAGAGTTTGTCGGGAAAGATATATATGACGAAGAGAAAAGAAAAATATTAAATTTTTATGAAGAATTGATGAAGATAATTTTAAAAAAAATTCACAAGAATGTGACAAATTTTCTCCCCCTCAAGATATGTTTTCGATAAAATTTATAAAAAATGTTTAGAGCAACATATCTTGAAGTAGTGATTTTTTTTGAAATAAACACAAGGAAAATCTTTTTGAGATTTTCTGATTTTATAATTTTGTATTTTGTTTTTGAATAATATGTTCAAAATGTTTTGGTGTTTGACTCACTTAATTGTTTTTAAGAAAAGATTTTAAATCATCTGGAGTCAAAGACCGCATACCAATCCGGTGAACCAGTTCAGCAAACCGTGATGGAGCTAATGGTTTTGTGAACAAGTCTGCCAGCTGGTATTCAGTACCCACAAAATATAACTCTATTGTACCCTTTTCAACGTGCTCCTTGATGAAGTGATAACGGAGATCGATGTGCTTTGATTTGGAATGAAGAACAGTGTTGCAGGAGATTGCTATCGCGCTTTTGGAATCACAATACATCGGGATTTTGTTGGATAAGTAACCGTAGTCCATTACCTGTGTTCACATCCAGATGACTTGAGCACAGCAAGCAGACATGGCTACATACTCAGCCTCCGTAGATGATAATGAGGTGCAATCTTGCTTCTTCGATTGCCAAGACACAAGTACTTTTGCGTGTGTCTACGCACTCTGCATGATCAGCATCTAAAAAGGCTATTAGTTCAAAACCAGAATCCTTCGGATACCAGATCCCCATGTTAATGGTTCCCTTTATGTATCGAAGGATTCGTTTAGCCTCATTGAGGTGACGTTTAGTAGGACAGGACTGATAACGAGAGCACATAAATACAGCAAATACTTCGGTATTTTGTGGGGTCAACAGGTTTCCCATGTAAATCCGCATCTAGCTTAGTTGCGTTGGCCATTGGGGTATTGTAAGTATCACAACTGGTCATGCCATGTTTCTTAATTATCTCAAGAGCATATTTGGACTGACTAAGGAAAATCCCACGGGGTGACTGATGAACTTATAGTCCTAAGAAGAACGTAAGTTCACCCATCATAGACATTTCAAAATTTTGTTTCATTAGTCTTGCAAAAGCATTTGAGTACTTTTTATGTGTAGAAGCAAAAATAATGTCATCAACGTATATTTGCACAATTAAAACATCATCCCCGTGTTTTTGGGTAAACAAAGTTGGATCTATTAAACCTTTAGTAAAGTCATTAGCAAGCAAGAAAGCAGTAAGTTTATTGTACCATGCCCTTGGAGCTTGTTTGAGACTGTAAAGAGCTTTCTTAAGTCTGTAGACATGATTAGGATGCTCTGGGTCGACGAATCCCTCTGGCTGACTAACATAGACCACTTCACGTAACTCACCGTTCAGAAATGCCATTTTCACATCCATTTGATAAACAACCATGTTTTTGTGAGCAGCGTATGCTAGAAAAATGCGAACAGCTTCGAGTCTAGCCACTGGTGCAAAAGACTCCTCAAAATCGATTCCTTCTTCCTGAGAATACCCTTTAGCAACCAATCGGGATTTGTTACGAATAACTGTGCCACTGCGTCCAACTTGTTTTTCCAAATCCATTTCAGCCCAATGACATAAACTCCGTCTGGTCGTTCAACTAATTCCCACATTTCGAGGCGTTTGAATTGGTTGAATTCTTCTTGCATTGATTCAATCCAGTTGTCGTAAGTGAGTGCTTGTTTAATGTTAGTGGGTTCATCTTGACAAACTGTGAGTGCATAAATGCAATGTTCACCATCGGAATAAAGTCGTTGTCTTGTCATAACTGGAGCTGAAGGATATCCAATGATGTTAATTAAGGGATAATCTTTAGTCCACTGATGCGTTGAAGGGTGAGGGTTATGGAACTGCTGCATATTAAGTGGTTCCAAATTGGGTGTTGACGACTCTTCAATATCTTCAAGGTTTGGAGTCGGAGCAAATGGATTGAAAAGTGCATTTGGATCATAGTCAGCAGGTTCGGGTACTTGTTGTTGGTTCAGATCTTCAGCTACATTGTCTGTATTGGAATCGGTTTGTTCAACAAACGGATTGAAAAACTCAATTGAAGGTGCACTGTTGTCTACAGTAGTTGTTGTAGGAACAGGTGTATCAGGTCTTGGAATATTATCAGGTTGAGCAGCGGAACTAGTGGATACATCTGGTGCATTTTGATCAAACGTATCATCAACAACGGTGCGAACAAGGTTTCCAATTCTTTGCGGGTTAGTGACAATGGTTCAATTGATGAATCTGGGAAGTTAAGACGGTTTGTTGCGGGTCCTAAGTTGTTGTGCTCAGAAGCCATTTCAGAAAGTTCATAAAAATTAGCATGAATAGTCTCCTGAATTTCCCTAGTTCGACGGTTGTAGATTCGAAAACCTTTGGAGTTCTCACAATATCCAATGAAGATCCCAATATCTGCTTTAGCTTTGAACTTACCAAAGTCATCACGATCATTATGAGGGTAGAAGAGAGCACCGAATACATGAAAGTGTTGAATGTTTGGTTTGCGTTTGCAAACAAATTCATAAGGAGTTTTGTTGTGGCGTCTGGTGATCATACATCGATTTTGAGTATAACATGCGGTTGAAACGGCTTCAGCCCATAAGTAATCTGGTAATTGAGCATTAATGAGCATCATTCTTGCAGCTTCCACTAACGTTCTGTTGCGTCTTTCGATGACCCCATTCTGTTCTGGACTTCTAACAATAGACGTTTGAAGTTCAATTCCCACTTTCTCAAAAAAATCACGAAGAGTTTGATTCTTAAATTCAGTTCCATTGTCCGTTCTGACTGTTCTGACGGTGTTCCAAAGTTGAACCTGAATTTTGGTGAGAAAGGTGATTATCATTAAAGGAGCTTGATCTTTGCTTCATAGAAAGTAAACCCAAGTCCATTTGGAGTAGTCATCAACAATTACTAAGATGTACCATTTGCCGTTAATCGTTTGTACACGCATAGGGCCACAAAAATCCATATGAAGTAGGTGAAGAACATGCTTGGAACTTGGTTCAGTTTTAGAGCTGAACTGTGCACGTTTGCTCTTTCCTTGTTCACAAGCGGGACATAAGTGATCTTTTGAATATCTGAATCGAGGAAGACCATCAACTAGTTTGTGACGAGCAAGGTCTTTCATGGTTTTGAAGTTAAGATGAGACATACGCTTGTGCCATAACCGGGATTTTGTCGAAGTTACTTTTGAAGGAAGACATAGAGGAGAAGAAGCAATCATGTCTGACAAAGATATGGTGCAGAGACTGTTGCCACGAGTGCCGGACATAAGATCATTTCCTTGTAAGTCGCCAACGAAGCAAGTTTTCTCCCTGAATGCTACTTCCAAATCCCCATCACAGAATTCACCGACTGAGAACAGATTGTGACCAAGGCCTTCGACATAATACACACGACTAATTTCGATGTTCCCACTGACATAATCCCCATATCCCATAATTGCAGCAAAATGATCATTCCCAAATCTGACAGTTCCGATGAACTTTGAGACAAAATTTCTTAATAGTTTGAGATTGCCCGTCATGTGTCGGGAGCATCCGCTATCAACAATCCAAAGAACAATTTGAACCACCTCCATCACACAAAGGAGACAAATATGGAACAGGTGTAAGGGTGGAACGCAAAGAAGTTGTGGGTTCCGTTGGGTTAGATGCACACACATTTATAATTTTAGGTATCCATTTAAAATTATGTGTTCTTTCTAACCAATGTTGCCAATTCCAACTAGATTGTGCTTTCTTCTTAAGGAATTCGCTAGGTGATAGCATGTTCTTAGTAGTATTGTTCGCAACTACGGGGGCGACTACATCATCCTTAGAAACTACATTTGGCTTTCTACCTAACACAGATTTAGAAGCAATAGTGGGCCTAGATTTTCTGCCAAATGTTCGTTTTTTATGACGAGATAAAAGAGAGTTTGCCACACATTTTGCATGATCACCAGATAACGTACTTTTACGACAAAACACATATGAAGCATTAACATTCAAAGCATTTAAAGGTTCAGCATTCGTTACACAAAGGTTAGGATTACAATTTGCCAAATCAGAATCTAAATCTAGTGCAACATGAGTTTTATTCAAATTCCTAAGGTGGTCTTCTACTTCAGAGGCTTCTAGTTTTCCGCTTCTACGCTTCGATCTGCTAATGCTAGGAGTGGTGACTATTCCTGTAGAAGTTGAATCATTCACATTAAAAATTTGAGAGTGTGTTTCCCTAGGGGTTGTGTCGATGTTGTACATGCCTGGTGCAATCACATTATTGCTAACAAACTTTCCTTTTTCAAGTAACTTTATTTTCTCTTTTAACTCAATGATGATGTGCTTCTTTTCTTGGATGTTAGATTCCAGCTCGTGATTGCTAAACTAAATGTCATTGTTTACAACTTTTAATTCTTCTAATTCCTTTTGATATTGAGAAATTTGACTTTGTAACTCTACAGTTTTGTTATGAAAGGAAGTTGAAGATTTTTGACTTTGCAATTGCAATTCGAAATCAAGACTTTGATTTTGACACCATTCAAGCTTCTTTTTAAGGTGAGAAACCTCGTTTGAAAGTTTATTTTGCACATCACCATTGTGTTTCATCAGTTTCTCATTTTCACTCTTTAATGTCTCAACTTGTTCATTCAACAATTTAATATCATCAGTGTGATCATCAACAAGCATAGCTGTACCAGACTCATACAACGAATTCATAATCACAGATAATATATCAGCATTAAGAACATATTCTAAGAGTCGATCAGCCTCTTTTTGCAAACCTTTGTTTTTTCGTTTTTGTTTTGAAATTGTTTGTTCAGTTGCATTGAAAACTTCCATCATTGATTTTACCTATGTCTGAAGTTCCTTTTCCCAGCGTGTAGCACAAAGACACAAATGTTGAACATGTGGCAAAAATTGTTTTTGAAAGACTTCTCTCTTTTTTTTCGTAAGCAGTTTGAAAAGTTGCTACAGTTATTTCTGAGTTTCTTTCAATTGCTTGTTCTAAAAATTTTATGTCTTCCATAAACGTATCAAAGTACCTCATGACACGACAACGTTTTGGTAATGGCTTAATTTGACCAGAATCAGGTAAAGGACCATTTATTTGTGCTACTGATTTAACAGGACTAACATCAGAAGATGAATCATTTACTTGTATTAAAGACCAAGATTGTTCGGTTTTTTCTTTCTAAGGCACAAAAGAAGCATATAAATGAGGAAATGTTGAGTAATCAAAAGTTGTATTGTAAAAAACATTGCTCATTTTAGATCGACTCTCATCCTCTATTTCCTCTTCTTCTTCACAATCATATACAACAACACGCACAACAGATTCATCAAATAAGTGTTCGGCACAATACAACTTAGGAATTTCCTTGATTGCTATTTTTAGAAAACAAGGTGTTTCGTAACCAAGAGCATAACCACACCCGTGAGGGTTTTGTTTCAAAGTGAAGTTTTGAATTGTAGTAACGGATTCACCCATTTTATAAATAACATGTTTGAACTCTTTTAGTTTCTTTTCCAATTCAACAATTTCTTCAACGTAAGAATCAATCTTTTTCCTTGACTTTAATTTATGTTCTCTAAACTCAGCTTGACAAATGGATAACTCGGATTTGGTTTTTGAAAGTTCATCGTTGAGTTGAATGATTTGTTGTTTATACACAAACCTTTCTTTTTCCATTTGTGAGATTAAATCATTTTTGGAAGCAGTTAATTCATGAAGTTGATGTTGTAAATCTTGTTCTTTAACATAAGATTTTTGGAAAGCAATTTTAAAACTTTTTTCTCTATTATCGCATGTTTCAAAATTTGTTATTTGAATTTTACAACACTCAAGGTCTTTCGTCAATGATGCAATTGTGGCTTTCAATTTGGCATTTATATCATTGCATTTTTGGGCCTGAATTTGGGTGGTCATAAGCATGGTTCTGAGTTCTGAATCTGGATCATTCGTAGGTTCATTTTGTTCAAACTGATCATTATGACCATCATCAATTGGATCATCAAATACAACAGCTTGGTTAATTTGAACTTCATCATCAAATGTGACCACAGGGTCAATTTGATCATCGATGTCAAATGTAATAAATGTGTTTATTTGGTCATCCTCTTGACTAGATAATAATGAATCGTTTTGAACAACTTGTTCCTCGTCTGATGCAGATGCAGAAGGTGAGGCAATATCATGTATTAAGCATGTGTTTAAATCATGTACCTCAGACAGACCATCAGTGTCATACACTGGGCCTGAATCACTCAGATGTAGTTCCTGCATGTTGGCCATAAGCATAACTGTAGCATTTGCTTCCAGATCTTCCATGTCATCATCAGATTGAACATTGGCCATGAAATTGCTATCCTTAGTATTCCCATTTCCACGTGCTTCGTCCTTAAGAGCTAGAAGTAATGCCTCCTTGTGATACTTGCTGCCTTGAGTTCGCGGTGAAGGACATGCAATAGCCAATTGACCCACCCCGTTGCAGTTGTAGCATCGAATGACATTGTTACCAGAATCTGTATTACCCGTTTCAAAAATCTCAACCCTTTTCTGAGGAACAGCAACATTGTTCCGAAAGCTACCATTTGCATTAAACCGCTGACCGTTTCCAGAATTACCCATATTACCACGAAAACCAGATCTACAAAAGTTACGATTCTGAACCTCAACTCGACCATCATTAACAATAGCTTGATTCCTTGTGTTAGATGAAGAACGAAGACGGTTGTTAGACTTGTTGGAGAATTTGCTGAATGCTTTGGCGATGAGTGCAATTCCTTGGTTCAAGTTGTTGAATTCCTCTTCATCTTCATCATTGTTAGCATTGGAGTAGAACATGGAGTCATTGTTGTCATACGAATCAATTGAAACGACGTTGCTTTGTTGAGTAGAATCATATGTGAGTAGTGGTTGTGAAGGATTTGGTTGAGGGTAGGTGAAGTAATTTTGTTTCTTAACATAAGCATGGTTTGATGGTTGTGGAGTAAAGTGAGATTGGGCAACAAATGCTAATGAGTTAGGATTTGGAGGAGGTGACAAATTTGCATGAAGAGCTCTATCCTTGTTCACTTCACTCTCATGGTGCTTCAGATAATCAAACAACAATCCTTATGGTGCATCATGAAGATTCTTAGCCTGCCTGACAAACGTGACATATTTCTTCCATTTATAACCAAGACAACTTAGAAACTTAGTGTTGATTGCAATCCTGGGGAGTATGATGTTGTGTCGATCCAAATCATTGATTATGTTAGTGAAGCGATGATAGCAAGACTCAAGCGATTCCCCTGATTCAATCATAAAGTCTTCATATTCCATATAAAGCTTTGATTGCATGTCTTCTTGATTCAACTCAGTGCCTTCCATCAAGAGATGAACATGTTCCCACATATCCTTAGTAGTTTTCTGAGCATCAATACTTCGAAAGATCAGATTAGGTATTCCCTGAAGAATGTAGATCATAGCAAGTTCATTTGCTTCCCGATGAAGTTGTTGCTCTACGGTGAGTGAAGATTCAGCAAGTGGGGTAACAGTATCAGGTCTTGGAGGATTTGCATCAGGATCACATGGATTCATTGTAGTTGGCCATTAAAATGGACCTTCAAGAATGACCTTTTTCATAAACTTCCCATGAGGTTTCTTAAGTTCAATGAATCACAAGAAACGACTAGCCCATTGAACGTAGTTTCCGGGTGTGAGCATTGGAGGAATGTCAAGAGACCTTGCTTCATGTCAAGATTCTTGACTAGTGATTGCCTCGCACATTTGATCAAACCAATGTGTTTGCTTAGTTGGTGGAAGATTGGTTTGCATTTGCTGATGCAAGTATGGTTGTTGCTGTGGAAATTGTTATTGGTGCATTAAGAGTTGATGTTGTTCGTGCATGTAGTATGGTTGATGATACGGTTGTTGATACGGTCGTTGAATCGGTTGTTGATACGGTTGTTGTTGACGATTCCGTTGTAGCTGCTGATGATGATGAAGGTAATTGTAGTACGGAGGTTGAGACATGATTAATGATTATGTTGAATGGATCTTTAAAGGATAAACAAAGGTTGTTGTTGTAGATTAGATGTGTTGGCGAAAGACGATTATAAGTTACTGAAGTACTAACTCGATAAGGGATGGGTTTGGAGGTCCTTACACGATAAGATTAAGCTTAGTCAGAATCTTACTCGATAAATGGTGTTAGTCGATGAATGTCTTAGTTGATGAAGATGCTTACTCGATAAGGATAAATGAACGAAGTATAGTTTGGCCTAGGAGTTAAACAAGAAGAGCCTTACTCGAGAAACGATAAGGTGTATTAGCTTACTCGCTAATCTGGCTAACTCGCCAATGGTAACTCGATATAGAACTTACTCAATACACTTACCCGATAAATAGACACGGATACTCGATATTCCGAAAAACTAGCTAAACCTTACTTGATACACCCCGTTCTTACTTGATAACCCGTGAAAATCGCGATCCTTACTCGATAGATCGCCGATGAACAGTACCCAGATTCTACAAAATTACCTCTAAACCTAGTTTTTTCTACCAAATCTAACCTAAAACAACCTATATTATCCCTTGGCGATTGATGCCACTTGTTAGGTCACCATTTTGTAACATAAAACCATATAATCTTATAGAGAGAAAGAAGTTAGAGAGAGAGAGTGGAAGGATCTCTTTGAGAAATGAAATAAGCACAACTTCTATTATGAGAGAACCACCACCCTCCTTGGAGGGTTACATCACTATTTATAGTGCTAGTCTAGGGCAACTTACATCTTTCACATATTAGCACTATTGCCCCCTAGACTTTAACAAAACATGTAAAACATGAAATAACTTACATAAAGCATTAACAGAACTTAATTAAATAATAGTCTAAAGCAACCTATTACAAAACTTAATGACTGACACTTCATAATAATAAAAGATGATCCTAACAACGATGATGTAAAGCTTCATCGTTTCGAGAGTTAGGAGATGGTGTTTTGTGCTCGGAGTAGTCAAGGTCCTCTAAATCCTCAACAAATCTCATAGGAGAAGGGGTACTAGCACGTTGAGTGTTTTCCTCCTCGTCGTCGTCCTCTTGACTAGATTATGAGCCATGGAAGCTATAACGACGAGATTTACCCTTATCACTACGAGTTCCGCAGGCTTGTTTAAGAACGAGAGGACGCATGGTTGGATAGATGGATTGATAGATACTATCATCAAGATCGGGATAGTGTTCGATGACATGATAGTATAGATGTGTAAGAAACATACCTTACGGAAGATTAGCTTTAGGAGTACCTCTTGCACACTCTATACGCTTGATGAAGAAATAGGCCAAATTGTAAGGTTTCTCGGCAACCACACAATACAACATGTGCGCGAGGCAAGCCGGGAGATGGTCTCGGTGGCCTCCGGTACTGAACGCATTCTCTCGAATGAGTTCTTCCCAACGTCGCATGTCGGGCCTTAATTCCGTGAGGAGAATTTGGTTTTCAAGAAGTGAGACATTTTTGGACTTGATTTTTCGGGTGATGGTTTCACGCTCCAATCCGAGCATTCGGCAAATTTCAATGGGAGAAGGAATTCCAGAGAAGTAAGGACCAAAGGTTGGTCGGCAACATTGAAGAGCATCAAGATCCCATTCATTTGTGAATACGGCTTGACCTTTGAAAGGAATTTGAAGAATTTGACAGAATTGTGCAAGAGTTAGAGTGATAAATTCATGTTGAATCATGAAGGAGATGAGAATGGCACCAAATTCATCGGTTTGAACTGTGACTTGGCTATAGAAGTCGAGAATGAAACGGGGGATGATGGGTTCATTAATTTGATAAAGACATTCGAGTTGGATACTTGTTAATAAACGATCAATGATGTCGGATTGAGAGTAAGCTTGATCTACTACACGACCTTCGTTGATATTTCTATCCTTGATTTGTCGATAGATACGTGCAATAGAAGGAGAGGTAGTGGGAAGTTGAGAGACTTTTGGGACATAGGTTTTGGTTAGGGAAATGTCTTCGGTGATAGCTTTGGACATTTTTACCTAAACACGATATCAATAAAATAAAATCAAAAAGAATTCGAAGTTAAAATATAATGCATATGTTGTTATGACATATGTTGGAACGTAAACATACTTCGACTCTAAGACCTTAATTTTAAGAAGTAGTTTACTATGTTCCTCATTTTTATTTTTAACTCGTTCTAGATACATTTTACGATGTTTAGTAAGTAGTTATGGGATAATCCAAACGTCCCTTTAAACATCTTAATATATCATGAAACTTTGCTAGATGTACATTAGATTGTATAACTAGCTATTTCTTACGAGTTTCTTATGCAAGTGATTTGTTTCGAAAAAGATAGTTTATATTTTGACTCAAAAATACCATTTTTCTAGCTAAAACGCTTCCTTATCTAGACAATTTACTACTAAAATGTCAATTTATATATGAATTATATATCTTGACAACTCCAAATTACTAGTTTTATGGTTATATTCTTGACAATGTGTTATAAAAGTTACATCGGATTTATTTCGACATTATTTGGACATGATCCAAACACCCTCTTATCAAACAACAAAATGTTTTTACTTCATCGAAAAAAATATGTTTTTATGATTAATAAGTTGCAAAAACACAATGTGATTTGTTTTAACAAGTTTTTATAGCATTATTCAACAATGTATATAAAAAAAATTAAAAAGGAATGTATGAACTTTTTCAAATTTTTTTTGACAAGAGGGTTTGTGATTATTAGTTTTTAATGTTAATTATACATTCTAATCCTAAGGGAAGCATTTAGTTATGGAAATCCTAGACTCAAGTTGAAAGAAAAAATGAAATTGAAGAAATTGAAATAAAATGCTTAATCTTGATTTGACCAAATTTGATGAAATTAGAAGAAATGTGTTATGAAAAAGTTACAATACTTGTTGCTAATCGTATTATAAGTATTTGCCCCCTGCGAAACAAGACGAATTAGGTGATTTGGAAGTGGGTTTTTGATGTTTTTGGGTTTATGGTTCGTTCACAGCAGGTAGAGAGGAGTGGAGAATGAAAAATGCAGTGTTTGGCAAGTGGAATAAGGAGGAAAAACGGGGAGAGAGAATCAGATGGCCGGCCCCTTTAAATTTAAGGGGCCGCCCTTTATTTGGCTGCCGGCCCCTTTAAATTTAGGGGGCCGCCCGCCAAAAAAAAATGTTTTTCGAGGCTTTGATTCTGAGAACAAAAATAAGTATATTTAAATATGTATATTAGATTTATATTTAATCAAAAATACGTTGGAGAGAGTTCGCACGAATGGAATTACTTGACATTTTCAATTGACATTTCGTCAACTAAATTTCCTTGATAATTTTGGATAAAATAAATCATGTAGTCAAGTCATCGAGAGAGTTGTGTAAGGTATATGTGTGTCTATATATATNATAGATAGGTATATATATATATATGTATAATAGCTAAAGAAAATTACAATTCAAGCCTTAACCTATATAAACTGTATACTAAACTAAGCATGCAATCTTTACATGAAAATTAAAAGAGATGTGTACTTTTTCGTCTTCAATAGATTCTTCTTAAAAGTCTTCAAAACGGTTGCATGCTCTTGTGGAAGTTGATAGATTACCAAGTATTCCAAGGAATGTTGAGTTCATCTTGTTAGTCCCTGTTGTCTCATTTCACCGAAGTTGTTTGGTCCGACCATGTTTTGTATTTGACTTGGGTGTATATATGGTGGAATCATCCCCAAAGGATTGAAGTTCCACATTTGATGATTGTTGTGAAAGTTTTGTCTATTTTTGTTTACTCTAGGTTGAGGAGTTTTAGACCTAGGATGAGAACTAATTGGTTTTCTAGGTGGTGGAGTTTTAGACCTTATTTTTGGTTTAAAAGGTTCGACCTCGGGTTTTAAAGATGATTTACGAAAACTTTTAACTTCCTCATCACTAGCAATGGGTACTAATCTATCTTTCAAAAGAATGTATTTTGGTTTAGGTTTTAATTCACTAGTTTCATCTTCAAATTTTACATTTTTAGTTTCACTAGTTGACACTCCGGTTGAGTTGTATCCTAACCCGGTTTTGTCTCCGGATATTCTTTGAATGCTAATTAGCTTCTTGACTGATTTACTACTATTTTCAAATTTCTCAAGTTTAGTAATTTCTTCCTTAAGTTGTTCATTCTCATTTTTAACAACTGTACATTCTCTACGTTCCATAATATTTTCTTTACCTTTTTCTAAGTTGTGTATCTTAATTTTTAATTCAATTATTACATCTTTTAGTTTGTTTTAGTAGTTTGTTTTTAGCCATTACTTTTTGTCCTACTTTGCATAATATACTATATTCGCTATCTAAGTCTTTTTCATCTAAAGATAAATTTTCATCACTATAGTATTCGGTTTCGGAACGTACCTCATCGGATGCCTTTGCCATTAGACACTTTTCTTCTCTTGTTGTCTCTTTTTCATCATTGTCACTATCGCTCCATGCTCCTCCTACAAAAGCCTTGTGGTTTTGACTTCTTGACAATTTCGGACATTCTCCAATAAGATGATTTGGGTCTCCACACTTTTGCCATTCTTATCGTCCTTGTTTCTTTGTGGTGTCTTCCTTTCATCATACGGTTGTCTAACGTATCTTCCTCGTCTTTTAAAGAATTTCTTGAATTCTCTCACGGCCATAGCATATTCTTCGTCATGGCTTTCGGATGTTGAGTATTCTTCGTCACTAGAGTCCTTTTTTGCTTTTAATGCAATTGATTTGCTTTGCTCCCTTTTTCCTTTGACCATTTCGGAGTCTTTCTTTATTATCACTTCATACACTTTCAAATTTCCAATTAGCTCATCAAGTTGTAGGGTTGATAAATTCTTTGATTCTTCAATAGCCGTCACCTTAGCACGCCACTTCGGATGGAGAGCCCTAAGAAATTTCCTTACAAAATCCTTGCTAGAAAAATTCTCATCAAGTGCTTTTAGACTTGTGATGATTGTGTTAAATCTAGCAAAAGCATTATCTATTGATTCCTCTTCCGGAATCGTAAATTGTTCATATTGTTGTACAAGAAGATATATTTTATTATCTTTCACTTGACTATTACCTTGGTGAGTGATTAGCAAAGAAGTCCAAATTTCTTTTGCGGTATTACACATAAAAATTCTTTCATATTCTTTGCGTGGTAACGCATTGTAAATCACCATTTTAGCCTCATTATTTTTAGCAAGTTTCTTTTTCAAATCATCGTTTTGTTTTTCAAAAGGTAAAAGTTCATCCCTTTTAGTTTCGGGATTATTTTGTATAGGAAGAAAGTCACCATTAGTAATAACATGCCAAAGATCTAGATACTTTGATTTCACATAAGTTTCAAATCGATTTTTCCAATAGAGAAACCCATCACTTTCAAATAGTGGTGGTCTTTGCATAGATTGCCCTTCTAAATATTTTTCCGATTCCATAGATCGATTCAAGTTTTAAAATACAATTTATTTTAAAAATCTTGTTTGACGTGGCTCTTGATACCAATTGTGGAAAACTAGAAGGAGGGGGGGGGGTTGAATAGTTTTACGACTTTTTAATTTGTAAAAAGTTTGCTTAAAAACACTTCGATTCTATTTTATGTGAAATCAACACTTGCACTATATGAACAATTATATCTAATTAACTAAGCAAATATATAGTAAATATTATTGGAATGAAAAGATAGAGTTAGAAAGATCAAACCACAACACATGGATTTATAGTGGTTCGGCTACGAAGCTCCTCTTCGCCCTACTCCACTCCCTGAGTCACCTACTCGAGAGTTTTCTTCACTATGTCAACCAACTCCCTTTTGGCGGAGAAACCTTACACACCTTTGCTTACACCGTTTAGTGACACCAAGCAAAATGTCGAGTTCTAATGGTAGCTAGAACCAATCTCACAATTTCACAACAAGTCACAACTTCTACACAACACTACTACTTCACTACTTCACTACTATCTCTTCACAACACAACTTCTACCCACCTAGATCTACTTATCACAAGAACTTCACAACTTTACAAATGATTTACACAATCTACAAAACTATTCTACAATACTTCTTGAGTGTATATTGAAGGAGTATTCTTCTCTTGCACTTTAGATGAGAAAGGATTGAATCACTTGAAACAAATACTTATAATCTTATGATCAAAGGATTTAGAAGGATGTTTAGAAAGGATTTGGACTGAAAATATTCGTGCAAAAGGTGAGGAAAAAATACAGGATTGAACCTGTATTTATAGGCAAAGAAATCTGACAACAGGAGCGTGCCGGCCCCCTTAAAATTAAGGGGGCCGCCCTCCTGTAACAGCCAGATTCCTTGTCTTTTTCTGGGGAAAGTTTATTTGTTGAAAAACTAACTTATTTTGGTTAAAAATTTGAATTCATATATTTGTTATGAATTAAACATTTTCTTTAATTACCAAAAGTGTTTTTCAAAAATATATAATATGTTTATATGATTTAATAAACTTTGTAATGTTTAAATAAATATCCCTTTGATCATAAAATGTATTAGACATTTGTTTTCCTTAAGTGATATTGTTGGATAATATGATATTTGTAACTAAATACTTGTTTACGTAGTAATTTTACATTTAATGTTTTTACATTTTGTGATCGTCAAAACATAGGGATATCGAAAAATATCAATAACGTTTTTACTCGTTATTTATATCAACACATATTATTAATTGAACAAGGTAAAGTTAAACTCCCTGGGTCTTTTTCTTTATGAGGCAAGGCATGTAGATCAGTTGCAGGGTTCTCTTCTTTCATTGCAGCCTTGATCTCTTCTTCAATCCTTGACTTCTCATTGAGTAGTCTTCTAACGCTAATTGAAGAGTTAAAGAAATGTTGGGGCTTTAAAACATCACCATTCTTCAATCTTCCAGGAAAAGGTATGTTAGGCACGACTTCTTTAGTAGTGGTTATGGCCTTGACATGATCTCTTGGATTGGTTTCAGTTGAGTCGGGTAGACTTCCATATCCCCTCTCTTGAAGAACCTTACCCATTTGACCTATTTGTTGTTCCAATGCTTTGATTGAAGCTCCTTGGTTTCTTGTCATAGTGTCCGTTGAAGCTCGGATTTCTTTGAACATAGCAGTGTTCTCTTCATGTCTTTTAGCAGCATCGGCCATAATTTGCTTTAGAGTGTCATCTAAAGTCTGCCTTCTCTCTTGATATGTGGGATTTCCATTGTACTTTTGATAGTACCCGGAGCTGCTTCCCTAAACTTTCCTAAAGGTTGGAATGGTTGTCCAAATTGTGTGTAGTATGCTTCTTCAAAAGTCTCAATTTCATTCTTTGTAAGGCAATCCTTAGTGTAGTGAGGTCCTTCGCATTTTTCACATCCAACTTGGGCAGCATACACTTTTTCATCTCTTTTCTTCATCTCTCTACTAATTTTATCCAATTGAGCTTGAATTGCAGCAAACCCGTCAAAATTAGTGCTGCTCTTAGATCTAGTAGAGGTCCCATCGTGCCATTTTTGAGAATGATTAGCAGCTTCTTGGATAGCTTTTCTTGCATTGGCTGCACTCATTTGTGGTACAGCTCCCTTAGCATCCAAGATTTGTCTAGTAGGCACACCCAATCCTTGATAAAATAGTATTATCTCTTGCATTGTGGTTAGATAGTGTTGAGGACATCTTGCCAACAAATCTTTAAAATGCTCCCAAGCCTGATAGAGAGTTTCATCGAGCTCTTGCTTGAAATTGTTGATAGCCTCCATTTTCTTAGCAGTCTTAGCAGGCGGACAATATCTTTTCAGGAATTTGCTCTTCAGATCTTCCCATGTTGTGATTGAACTGGCTGGTTTATTTTTTAGCCACTTATTAGCAGCTCCTTTAAGCGAAATTGGGAAGATTCGAAGCATAAGATGGTCATCAGAAACTCATTCTGTAGTAAACAAATCTGCGATCTCGAGGACTTTATCTACATGTTCATTAGCATCTTCATTTTCTGTCCCACTGAAAGCATTTTCTCTTAGCTCCTTGAGAAACTGGCCCTTCAATTCAAACTTTGACTTGTCGTCAAACTTTGGTCTAGCAACTCCTGAACTATAGTCTGCACGGGTTTTGTTCATGTATTCCTCCATGGTAGTGTTTTCCCTCATTGTTTCTGTTTCTTCTTTCTCTTCTTGTTCAGAAAAATAATCAAGCTCGAACGAACTTGAAACTTCAAAGCCTTTTGTGCTGAAAAGCCTCCTTAGTGAATGTAAAGCTCGTTCAGGATCTTCGAAAGGTGTAATTAAGTTCTTAGTTGAACTTCTTGTCATGCACTTCCTGAAATCATCACAAAAGCATCAGTAGGATATGTTCAAGAAAGTATTATATCAGAGAATTAACAACGAAAACGGAATACGAAAAATTAAGATTGCTGATATCTGCAGTCGATGCGCCGTATCCTTGAAAAAGGATACGTTGTATCGTTAAAATTAAATCAGACTTTTCTTTTGAAAATAGATACGCCGCTTTTGAATTAGAATGCGCTATACCTGTCAAATATCAAAAATCAGTTATATTTATAAAAATTAAATGTGCCGCATAAGCAGAAGCTAATGCGCCATATTTTCGTTACGTTTCAAAATACAAGATTTTAGATTCAGTAAATGCGTCGTATCGATAAAAATCGATGCGTCGTTTCTGTTTAATAATTCGAAAACTGTTTTTAATTTAAATATTAAATACGTCGTACCTGTTAAAACAGATGCGTCGCATGGCATTATGGTTTCGAAAAATTTCTTATTAAAAACAGAATATGCCGTATCTGGGGGAAAGATGCGTCGTAATCGAGTTATTACACGCGTTGTATTTTATAAAATTAAAACGCAATATGCCATATTTGAGAAACAGATGCGCCGTATCGTTTGTATCAACACAATACAACGAAAGCAGTTATTACAAAGAAGAAAATAAAATAAAAATAAAAAGAAAAAGAAAATTACAGAAAATAAAAAATACACAAAAACAGTAAATATGCAAATTGTACAATGAATGCAATCTATCTAATATACAACAAGTTAGTGGTTAGTGTCTGTTGATACAAAAGTTGGGCGTTCCTTGTTTAGACTATTGTTCATGTATCAATTGGATCTTAATGCTTGAGACCTGCGCACTAAGAGAACAAAGAAAACACCGTTAGGCTTATCGTGGGATTGTTTCCCACGATTATCCTCCAGCGTGAGAGTAAGTAATCTGTTGATACAAATAATGCATAAAAACGTCATTCATATTTTTCGATATCTCTACGTTTTGATGATCACAAAATGTAAAGTCATTAAACGTAAGATTACTACGTAAACAAGTATTAAGTTAGTTTATATCATTTTATCCAACTAAATCACTTAAGGTATGAATAAACAAGTGCTTAATACATTTCATGATCAAAGGGGTATTTAATTAATTATTACAAAGTTTATTAAATAATATAAACATATTATATAATTCTGAAAAACACTTTTGGTAATAAAGGAAAATGTTTAAATCATACTAAATATATGAATTCAAATTTTTAACAAAAATCAGTTAGTTTTTCACCAAATAAGCTTTCCCCAGAAAACAGGTGGGCGGCCCCCTTAATTTTAAAGGGGCCGGCCTCCATTTAAGGGGGCCGGCACGCTCCCTGTGTCAGAATTCTTTGCCTATAAATACCACCTCAAACCTGGTATTTTTCCTCACCTTTTGCACTAAAATTTTCAGATCCAATCCTCTCTAAACATCTTTCAAAACTCTTTGATCATATTATTATTAATCCTTGTTTCAAGTGATTCAATCCCTCCTCATCCATCCTCATCCAAAGTGCAAGAGAAGAATACTCCTTCAACATCAAGTTTAAGAAGTATTGTAGATTAGTAGTGTATATTGTGTAAATCATTTGTGAAGTTGTGTTGTGCTTGTAATAAGTAGTTTTAGGTGAAGTAGAAGTTGTGTTGAGAAGAAGAAGTAGTGTAGTAGTGAAGTGGTGTGAAGTAGTGAAGAAGGTGCGGTGTGTACAAGTAGTGTAGAAGTTGTGAAGTGTTGTGAGATTGGTTCTAGCTAGGATTAGAACCCGACATCTAGCTTTATGTCGTTAAATTGGTGTAAGCGAAAGTCGTGTAAGGTTTCTC
The DNA here is from genome assembly GCA_014162995.1 of Artemisia annua. Taxonomy (NCBI): domain Eukaryota; kingdom Viridiplantae; phylum Streptophyta; class Magnoliopsida; order Asterales; family Asteraceae; genus Artemisia; species Artemisia annua. The sequence goes on from LBNU01002274.1 coordinate 66,455, forward strand.
CGCCACAAGGGAGTTTGTTGACATAGTGAAGAAAACTCTCGACCAGGTGACTCGGGGAGTGGAGTAGGAACAAGGAAGGTGACCTTGTAGCCGAACAACTATAAATCCTTGTGTTGTGGTTTGATCCTTCTAACTCTATCTTTTCATTACTTATATACTTTTATTATACTTGCTTAGTTAGTTAGTAACTTAATAATTGTTCATATAGTGCAAGTATTGAATTCACATAAATTAGAATCGAAGTTTTAAAACAAACTTGTTTTCATAAATTTTTTAACGGACGTAAAACTATTCAACCCCCCCTTCTAGTTTTCCACAATTGGTATCAAGAGCCACGTCAAACAAGATTTTTAAAATATATTGTATTTTAAAACTTGAATCGATCTATGGAATCGGAAAAATATTTAGAAGGGCAATCTATGCAAAGACCACCACTATTTGAAAGTGATGGATTTTTATATTGGAAAAATCGATTCAAAACTTATGTGAAATTAAAGGATCTAGATCTTTGGCATGTTATTACTAATGGTGATTTTCTTCCTTTGCAATATAATCCCGAAACTAAAAAGGATGAACTTGTTTCTTATGGAAAACAAAATGATGATTTGAAAAAGAAACTTGCTAAAAACAATGAGGCTAAAATGGTGATTTACAATGCATTACCACGCAAAGAATATGAAAGAATTTTTATGTGTAATACTGTTAGGTCACCATCTTATGCATAAACAACCATAGATTCATGAATGAAAAAGAAACTAGAATAGGAGAGAAGAGACTAGAAAAATAGAGAAGAAAATGGAAGGAACTCAATGAATGATATAATGAAATTGATATTGCATTAAGAGAACCAACAAGCCCTAATGAGGGCTTACTACATGTATTTATAGAAGTCCGAGAGGCACTAGATACTTCTACTATTTTACCATTTCACCCCTTGGACTTTTACATATCATGAAATTACATCATAAACTTTCATAACTAAATGATTACATGTAAAACATAATAAGTCTAATATAACAACCTATTACAGACTAATGACCGACACTTTGTAAACGTGAAACGTGTTCCTAACAATCTCCCCCTAAGGGTCGGTCATCAATGTTGAATGGTTGCTCGACGTCATCTTTTTGTTCTTTACTTTTGAACTTTAGTAATTTCTGGATGTTTCAAAATCGGTTAGATTAGACCAAAAATTCTTTGCTCATCAATCTTTGTTCCTTGTTGTTGAAGTGATGCATATGATGTAGAAATCCGCCTTTGGTCACTCCTTCGTCTCCAATGATGCTTCGCCATTCCAACATGCTCATACGTCTTTGAACTTTGTGATTAGTACTTGTGTAATTCCCGTTCATTAAGTAAGATCTTTGTCATAAGACTTTGTAGATTCCTTTGATGTTGAATCTTTCTTTAACTTTGAGTAGCTTTGATCTTTCTTTGACTTTGTATAACTTAGAACTTTCAGGGAAGCCATTGACGTAAGTATGAGCATGTGGAATCATGTGTTGGTGGTGAAGTTCGCTGCAAGAAAATGGTTAGTAATAAACAACCGGCACTTATAATTGAGAAACAGAATTTTTCACCCTCAAAATGTGGTTACTCCTTCTGCCCCTCACCAGGGCCGTTCCTAATCGGATGCCCCCGAGAGGGCTAACACAGGAATACCGGAGTACCCCAACGATTAGGTGAGTCGTTCGAGATCACCCTACGACTGTAGACCATCCGGCACTTACAGGTTTGGAGTTAGAGTTCGTCAACAGCATAGTGTGAAGACTCCTTCTAATCCTTACCAAGGCCGTTCCTAATCGGATGCCCCCGAGAGGGCTAACACTGACATACATACGTACACCAACGATTAGGTGAGCCGCTGGAGATCACCCCGCGACTGTAGAACGTTTGTGGAACATCACCGAACACACTAAGCGTAACCCACAAGGAGTTACCGAAGTGACCTGCTGTCAGGGCTGTTAGATGTTGACCCTGGCAGGATTTCCGTTCAATCATTGAGAAAATACCTAAGTAATTCCTCTCATAAATGTCCTCAGGCAGATCTTATGCTTAAGTCAATTCAAGATGGTCCATATGAAATGAAATTCATCTCTGACTCACCCGGGAGCATAAGATTACAAACGAAGGAAGACTTGAGTGCTTCAGACCTTGCTCAGTATGATGCTGACCAACAGGCTACATGGTTCATCACATTAGGACTTCCCAACTCAATTTATATGAATATGGACTATCAAGTCAATGCTTATGAAATGTGGAAATATCTTGAAGCAATGCATCGTACAGAAGAACTTCATCACATCAGAATGAAGGAAATCCTTGAATCTTGCTTAAGCATGAATCCAAAGAAAACTATTCTCCCAGCTCCACCATCTCCAGCCGTTGTTCATGATTCATTCAGTTACTCCTGTGCTGCTGGTGTTTTCTTCTTCCATCATCCAAATGAGCCTGAACCTATCTTCATTCCACAGTACCATCGAGGTTCACTCTATGGTCATATGCAATCTCTTCTGCAAAATTTAGTGAAGCTTGGACAAGTATCCACTGAGAAAGGCAAAGGCGTTATGGCTTCAACTTCTGAATGCTTAAACACTATGGAAGATACTGATGATGAAGAAGAGCTTATCGAACCAATCATGGCATTCATGGCAAATACGGAAAATATGGCAAATGTGGAAGCTCAAGAGTATGATTCAACTCCACTCTTTGATACTGAAGCAGAAGTCGATGCCACACTTAGCCACATGGAAGATGAAGGGGGTAATCACAATGTTGCTTTGCAAAGTTTTATGGCAAATATTCCATCTGATGATGAATATGAAGATTTAGAGCCCGACACAGCAGATGTGATGTTAATGACAAGCATGCAGGAACTTCACATGGATGACACAGACCCAGTGTACGACACACATGCTACTGATGATTCTGAAGATCCAGTTCTGAAATTATGCAAAGAAAAATGCATGGTGTCTTTTATATTACTTCATTCACACCTTAAGCTTCTCTCAAACAAAGACTTAGCTGGCACTCGTCTCGAGAATGGATTCAAACGGGCATTTCCATCCTTTTTTAGAGAAGACCTTGAGATTTTCACTCATACGATGTTCCTCAACATGGATCAACTTGGAGAAGACCTTGAGATTTTCACTCAAAGTTTCAAAGACATACTGCTCCAACTAATGGATTCTCTTGAGAAGTTGATTGCTGAAAGAATACTTCATGAAAGAGAGTTTAACATAAGGGTGAATGATAGTAAATCGCAGACTCAAGAAGGGAAAGTTAAGATGGATAAAGCATTAGATGCTACTTTGGTTGACAAGGAAAGTAATGGGACAGAATTAGAACAGTCGGATGACAGCAGCAGATTAGAGAATGATTCAGACGCTGATTATGCAGAGATCGGACCCTCCTATGACTCAGAGCCCAACTTTGACAAAGAACAGATGGTTGAGGAAGATGTCATACCCATCTACGACACTGAACCCAACTTTGACAAAGAGCTAATGGTTGAGGTACAATCTACTGTTGTTCACATTATGTCTGCTAATGATAAACAACAATCTGAGCAACCTGAATTCAGAAATGAAGGAGAGGTTGATCAGAATGTTGTCCAATGTCTAGACAAACGTATTGATTCTGAGCCCTTACTTGATAATCTAATGAGTGAAACATCAAACCAAATTCTTGAGTCTGAAAACATTCTTCTCAAAAAGACCATTGCCCAGTTTCAAAAAGATTTTTCAAAACTTGAGGCACATTGCATCTCACTTGAACTTAAAATGCAAAACGAATATCTAAATTCGGGCAACAATGGTCAAATTTTGAATGAACAAAGTAAACGTGTGGATTCATTAGTTAAGGAAAATGAGCTTTTAAAGGGTCAAATTCAAGCACAAGGGTTTGCAAATGCTGCACTGCAAAACAAATTAAGAAGATTGACTGGCCAGAGTGCGGATACTAAGTTTGCAAAACCATCAATCTTGGGGAAACCGCCTATTCAAACAATCAGAAAACCATCAGTGGTTAGACAACTAACTGCATTTAAATCTGAACGAGCCAAAATTTCAAAATCTCGGTTTGCCACCCAAGTTGTTGAGATAAATCATTTGACAAATCCAGTCACTCCACATTCTCGGCATAAAGAAAATGCTTCTGTCTCTGCTAAACCTAAACACATGATTATGTCTGACTTATCTAGGATTAGTTCAAAAACCATGTCTAAAACGAGCATTAAAAGTAAAGAGTCTTATGATAAAAATGACATGTTCAAGAACTATGATCTAGAAAAGGCTAGGAAAAAGGCACTACTTCAAAAGGACGGAATTTTAGGTTCAAAACCTCGTGTGATGCCTTCCACTATTAGTAGTAGCAAACCAAAACCTAAAAGTACTCAACAAACTAATAGGAATTGGCTAGCTTCTAAGAGTAGTTGCGTAAATAATCATGATGTTTGTGCTTCAAAATATATGCCAAAAGGAAATTCACGTGCAAAGGCACAATCATCTATGACAAACAAACCCGTTGAACCAAAAGTTAAGATTCAGAAACCTAAGAAGTGGATCAATATAGGACGTAGGTTTTCTCAACCAATTGATGCTCCCACATTTCATTCTACTGCATCTAAAATGAAAACTTCTCCTAGATCTAACATTAGGTGGGTACCCACGGGTAGAATTTTCAAAACGATTGGTTTTAGGTGGATTCCTACAGGTAAGATGTTAGACATTTGCACAAAAACTAATGTGAAATCCACAGAAACTATCTATGAGAAGAGAAAGGAAATCATTGATATAGTGTGTTCTGGTGTCAAGAAGATAATTGACACTACAACTTTATGCTTCTAACATCCAGAACCCAATTACACTTGGGGATCCTTGTTCTCTGTTTTGTCTTCTTTCTTTCTTAACAGATTGAACAGGAATGGCTTTCGTATACTTCAGTACGAAACCCGTAATTAATTGAATGGCTTCGGAACAACTCAGTTTCTGACCCGAGCTTAACTGTTATGGCTTCTGAGTGCAACAACTTAGGACCCGCAACCAACCGTCTAAAGTTTTCAGATCCTTCAGCTAAACCGTTGTCACTCAACCGTCAACAATTGGAAACCCTGTTTGCTCCACTGTTCGATGATTCTCTTGTACAAAGTGCACCAAATGTATCCACCAATTCCGCTGCTTAACCTGATAATAATCCAACAGTTGATACACCTGATTCTACAACAACTACTGTTGCAAACGATGCACCTCCAATTGAATCACCAACAATGATGGCAGAACATATCGCTTCCAACACAAACAATACAGTTGGAGATCTTATCCAACAATCAGTACCCGCAATTGCAGATTATGACAAATATGATGTCTTCAATCCATTTGCTCTTGCTCCAACCATTCCTATTATTGCGGAGTCATCTTCTAGCAATTTGGATCCGTCTAATTTGCATGTTATATATCAAACATCACCCTCCGACACATCAATGGACGAGAGACGTTTACATCAGTTGATTCTCATGGGCCATTTATGGTACTTCACACTTGTTCGCTTAATTGGACATATGGGATTACGCTGCCTCCGTTTTCCATCGTAAACATAGTGTGTATGCTTCCGATTCCGCGAAGACATCGTGGGGGAAGAGAGAGTGGTTGTTCTGTTACATTCTTTGATTTTTCTTGATTTCTTTGCGAAAACACTCATCTTCTACGAGGATCTTCAATCAGGGGGAAGAAATGTGCACATCAGGGATGCATAATAGACTCACCTGATCGAGTTTACAATTTTATTACTACCGGAGAGACGTCCACAGAGATGATCAGTGGTCCAGTTTTGTGATTTTTGGTGTAATCGTTTCAACTCTCGCAGGCTGTTTTATGTGAAGTAGCATACATACATAAGAATATCCCGCTGATTTCTTGCATGTTACCCCCAACGAAGCTTCCGCGTTGAGCATAACTGTGATTAAATGACTACTCAGATTTGTTTGGTGTGGTTTACTATGTTGTCTACAAATTCCGTTGCGTATACAATACATCAAAGTTAGAAGTCATGTTAACTGCATCAAAGTTTCGAATTTGAAGAGGATGGTTGTCAGTTTGGGGGGAGGATGATTCAGAAACTTCGCCAAAAAGAAGTGTACGAAGAAGCAACTATAAACATGCAGCATCAATTAGGGAAGTTAATCTCTTATATCGCTCCATTGAGGAATGATTGAAAAGGCGTGATCAGATCAGACAACTGGAAAGCTACATAGGAGCCAGACCTTCATTTCTGGTTCGACTCTTTCAACGACCTGATCTAGTCTTCATGTCCTTCGGTGATGGTGAATAACATATAACATTTGATACGGGTACATCATGTCTTTATCATTTTCTGTTTGGAATTTGTGATTACTCTTGGTATGTGCAACTCATGATTGTGAAACTTTCTCCCCCTCAAAACATGTTCATTTGACAATTTAAAGCAAAATATGTTTTAATGGAGAACAATAGTTTTGAAGATAAGAAGTTTGCACATACCAAGAGTAATCACAAAATCAAACAGAAAATGATAAAGAAACATGATTGTACCCGTATCCAAAATGTTATTCACCATCACCGAAGGACATGAAGACTAGATCAGGTCGTTGAAAGAGTCGACCGAAATGAAGGTCTGGCTCCTATGTAGCTTTTCATTTGTCTGATTCTGATACGCTTTTCAAATCATTCCTCAATGGAGCGAATAGAGATGATTTAACTTCCCCTAATTGATGCTCATGTTTAATAGTTGCTTCTTCGTCACTTCTTTTTGGCGAAGTTCTGAATCATCCTCCCCCAACTGACAACCATCACTCGTTTCAAATTCGAAACTTTGATCAGTTAACATGACTTCTAACTTTGATGTATTGTATACGCAACGGAATTTTGTAGACAAATAGTAAACCCACACAAACAAATCTGAGTAGTCATTTAATCACAGTTATGCTCAACGCGGAAGCTTTCGTTGGGGGTAACATGCAAGAAATCAGCGGGATATCTTATGTATGTATGCTACTTCACATAAAACAGCCTGCGAGAGTTGAAACGATTACACCAAAAATCACAAAACTGGACCACTGATCATCTCTGTGGACGTCTCTCCGGTAGTATAAAATTTAACTCGATCAGGTGAGTCTATTATGAAATCCCTGATGTGCACATTTCGTGTCCCCCCTGATTGAAGATCCTCGTAGAAGATTGAGTGTTTTCGCAAAGAAATCAAGAAAAATCAAAGAAGTAACAGAACAACAAACTCTCTCTTCCCCCACGATGTCTTCGCGGAATCGAAGCATACACACCTATGGTTTAACGATGGAAACGGAGGCAACGTAATCCCATATGTCCAATTAAGCGAACAAGTGTGAAGTACCATAAATGGCCCATGAGAATCAACTGATGTAAGCGTCTCCTCGTCCATTGATGTGTCGGAGGGTGATTGTTTGATATATAACATGCAAATTAGACGGATCCAAATTGCTAGAAGGACTCCCGCAATAATGGAATGGTGGAGCAAGAGCAAATGGATTGAAGACATCATATTGTCCATACATCTGCAATTGCGGGTACTGATTGTTGGAATAAGATCTCCAACTGTATTGTTTGTGTTTGGAAGCGATATGTTCTGCCATCATTGTTGGTGATTCAATTGGAGGTGCATCGTTTGCAAACAGTAGTTGTTTTGTAGAATCAGGTGTATCAACTGTTGGATTATTATCAGGTTAAGCAAGCGAATTGGTGGATACATTTGGTGCAACTTGTACAAGAGAATCATCGAACAGTGGAGCAAACAGGGTTCCAATCTGTTGACGGTTGAGTGACAACGTTTAGCCTGAAGGATCTGAAAACTTTTAGACGGTTGGTTTGCGGGTCCCTAGTTTTTTGCACTCAGAAGCCATAACAGTTTTTAGCTCGGTCAGAAACTGAGTTGTTTCCGAAGCCATTCAATTAATTCGGGTTTTCGTATGAAAGTATAACGAAAGCCATTCCTGTTCAATCTGTTAAGAAAGAAAGAAAGACAAAACAGAGAACAAGGATCCCAAGTGAATTGGGTTCTGGATGTTAGAAGCTATAAAGTTGTATGTCAATTATTTCTTGACACCGAGAACACACTATACAATGATTTCATTTCCTTCTCATAGATAAGTTTCCTGTGATTTCACATAGTTTTGGCAAATGGTCTAACATCTTTACGCTGCAAAAGAATCCACCTAAAAACCATCGTTTTTGAAAATTCCTACCCGTGGTACCCACCTAATGTTGATCTAGGAGAAGTTTTCATTTTAGATGCAGTAGATGAAATGTGGGAGCATCAATTAGTTGAGAAAACCTACCGTCCTATATTGATCCACTTCTTTTAGGTTCTGAAATCTAACTTTTTGGTTTCAACGGGTTTGGTTTGTCCATAGATTGATTGTGCCTTTGCACGTGAATTTCCTTTTGCAATATATTTTGAAGCACAAAATCATGATTTATTAACGCAACTACTCTTAGAAGCTAGCAATTCTATTAGTTTGTGAGTACTTTTAGGTTTTGGTTTTTGCTACTACTAATAGTGGAAGGCATTACACGAGGTTTTGAACCTAAATTCA